>CM021103.1:389372770-389384663 GCA_007115665.2 Sequoiadendron giganteum | reverse complement strand
AAAGCACATACCTCGAAAAAGACAAACAGGTGATGACAAAGAAGTGGAAGTGAAATCTGCGAGCTAGAGGAGAGGAACGAAGATTCGAAATCAAGGAAAGCACACAGGAGTGTTGGAGCAATGAGAGGAGAGGTATGACAAAAAAAATGAGAAAATAACTTGGCTTAAAGCAAATAAACGTAAAAATTAACTTAAATTCCGCACATTAAATGTGGCACGAAAACTTAAGTTAACTAAATATTAGGTGTTCAAGCGATGATTTTCACCGCCTTAGCACCGAGAGTGTAAAAAGTGAGTTAGGTGCAGTGGCGGTGAAAATCACCGCCCGAGCACCAAAAGCAAAAGAATGAATAACTCGTGGTTAGAGGGAGTTGTAAAGATTTTGATCTTGAAATTCAAGCCAATCATCACTCACATGGACTAGGTGAGATCAAAGACCACATGTTTAAGGAAAATTTAAGATTTCCTCATTTTGCATTCTTGAAACACACTGGCCTAGAAAACAAACTGGTTTTGTAGGGGGGTTATCCATGGATCGAGCACTACTAGATTCCGTGATAATAGTTGGCTCTTGTTGGGGATCTTTCTTCAGTCGTTCTCTCAAATGAGTGAAGGGAGAAGAATTCCATAATTCAAATGCCTTTATCCATCCATTGGGCTTGGAGTCAGACGATGACGACGACACAAAAATAAAAAGACACAAAGGACTAAAAATAAAAATGAAAATATTTACCTCTGGAATGCTCATCACTTTACTGTGTAAAGTGTTTGAGGTGTTGTCCGCTATGAGGAAGAGCGAATGGTGTCCCATCTCCGTATGCTAGCAAGAAACTGTTCTCACTGTACAACTAGTGAATTTGAAAAGGTCTTGTCCCTAGTGAGTCAAATTTGCTGTGCATACCTTTTGGCTCTCTCCATTTGTCCCATAGGAGAATGAGGTCACCAATTTGAAAATCCTGAGACTTAACCCTTTTGTCAAAAAGCTTCTTTACTTGTTCCTGGTGTTCTGCAATGCGATCAACAACCTAAACACGTTTCTCCTCCAATTTAGAGAGATACATTATAAGTTTTTCAACAGAATTATCAAAGGTCTTATCTTCAATAACCTTTGCCAACTTCAGGGCTGAAAATTCCAAGGTTATGGGAATTTTGACATTCAACCCATATAAGAGTTGAAAGGGGGACATACCAATTGCCTGTTTTGGAGTGATCCTGTCAGCTCACAAGGCATCATACAAAGCCTTGTGCCATAGACGTTGATTCTCCTCTACTAGCTTCCAGATGATGGTTACCATATTCTTGTTGCTTGATTTAGCCTGACCATTACCTTGTGGGTAATAATCAGAAGAATGTGACAAGGTTATGCCATGTTCAAAATAGAAATCAATGATCTCGTTTGATGAAAAGGCAGAAGCGTTGTCAGCAACAATTTTGTTTGGCACGCCAAACCTGGAAATAATATTCTCTTTCAAGAAATTACACACCACCTCAAAAGTTGCATGTTTAATAGGAATTGCCTCCACCCACTTAGTGAAATAATCAGTAGTGGTTAGGACGTAGACATGTCTGACACTGGAGGATGGATTGATTGCACCGATGAAGTCGATTCCCCACTATTGGAAAGGTTCTTCGATTACCACGAGCTTTAATGGTAAAGCCGCCAGCTTAGGCCTGTCGACAAATTGTTGACATAGCTGGCACTTGTGTACCCAGGAGTACGCATCTTGAAAGAGCATGGGCTAGTAGTACTTTGCTCTCAAAATTTTATGAGCAGTGATAGGTGCGGAAAAATTCCCTCCACATGCCAAGTCATGGTATGATTTCAAAAGCTTTTCTTGTTGTTCTTTATCTACACACCGTAGAAAGGTACCATACATTGCACGCTTATACAAGCCATTGTCCCACAAGATGAAATTGGTTGATTTCAACTTGACAGTCCTTTTTTCTTTTGACGTCAAATTACTTGGGCATTCACCGTAGGTGAGAAAATGAAGGATGGTAGAATAGCACTCATCGGTGGTGCTAACAAACAACACCAGGGGTAGCTCACTTGAATCTTCTTCCTTTTCCGGAGCTTCTTCATCTTTTAAAACTTCTTCATCAGGGTTTTTCTCTGCAATGAGTTGACACAGTCCACGTCCCTGTATCAGTTTGGTGGGTTTAATCTCTAGATCATACTCCCGAATCTTGGCAACCCAGTTGCCTCTGTTTATGCTGAATTCCTACTATGTTAGAATGGATTTAATAGTTGTATCCAGAACCAGGACCTTGACATGACTATTCAGGATGCAAAACCAAAAATGTTTAACAGCCTTGACCATGACAAATTCATGTTTCTCCATCTGAGAATATTTCAACTCATAGTTCTTTAAGGGCCAGCTCATGAATGCAATGGGTGATTCAAAACCTTAATGGTTTTCCTGTACCAAAATGGTTGAAAGTGTGTGCTCGAAAGCATAACTGTACATTATGAAATCTTTGGTAAAATCAGGACAAACAAATACAGGAGCATGAGTGATTTGCTCCTTGATGTTGTCAAATGCAACTTTCCCTTTCATGGTCCAGTGGAAGGTGGTATTACCTTTCATCATATTTACGATATGATGAGTCTTTTCCGCAAAGTCCGGGAGGAACCTTCATAGGAAATTTACCTTTCCGAAGGAGTGAACAACCTTCTTACTTGATGGCAGGGAGAGAGATTTGATGCCATTGACTCTTTCTGAGTTGATCTTAATTCCTTCGGTAGACACCACATGGCCAGGAAAGTTTTCCCTCTATAACCCCAAAAACTGACTTTTTAGGATTTAGGGAAATGCCATGTTGACGACATCTCTCCAAGATTTTCCACAGGTGATTGCAGTGTTCGTGAAGTTTTTTGGAGAATACTGTGAAGTCGTCAAGATACACTACAATGAACTTTCCCATCTCATTACGGAAAGCCAGGTCCATAGAGCGTTGAAAAGTAGCACCGACGTTTATCAAGCCAAAAGGCATTTGATGGTATGCAAAGGTACCCCATGGCATCATGAAGGTAATCTTATGTTGATCATTTGAAGTGCCCTCAATTCGATTGTAACTAGAAAAACTGTCCAGCATGGAGAGCATCTCAGATCCGGTCACATTCTGCAAAACTTGATCCATGACAGGAAGATGGTAATTGTTCTTAAGCGACAACTGGTTGAGATTTCTAAAATCAGCACAGATGTGAATCTCACCATTCTTCTTGTGTACCAAGATGATATTCGCTATCCACGTTGAATGGTGGATTGGAAAGATTATCCATGTGTTTAGCATCTTCTGGACTTACGCAAGGATGGTTCTGGAGATCTTCGAATTGTATTGCCTTTGCTTTTGCTTGAAAGGAAAAGCTCCAACCTTCAGTGGAATATCATGTTGCACCTCTTTTGGTTAGAAATATTTGAAGTCTTCATATGAATACGCTAGGACATCCATATATTCTTGTAGTAGCCTGGTGAACTATCTTCTTTCTTCGGCGGTGAAACATTTACCAATGTTCACCATCTTTGGATCACTTTCAGTCCCCAAGTTGTACTACTCGACCTCATTTAATGAATCAGATTCGGTGAGCTGCTTTTTTATGTAACAATCATGTTTGTCAAAGAGCTTCTCTAAAGACACCAATCCCTTAGGGATTTTGTTCTCTTTAAGTTGTAGGATATCTTTTCCATGGACTAGATCTACATCAGACATAGATTCTCGCGAAGGAGAATCACTCCCTTTGAAATATAATTTGTTGAAGTTTTTTGCCTTTTCTAAGAAGGCAACTATCTGGTGATCATCGTTGAAAATCTGCCAGTTCTTTGAATTATCGAGGACACTTGGACAAAAGACCAACTTAATAGTGTAAGTGGAACCTTGAAAATCCTTGTGTGGGATGAGGAGCGTGGCTGATACTACTAAAGAATTTGCCCTGCCATTGTATTCCCTTGGTACCACAGAGATATCAAAAGCTTCAAACTCTTCAATGCATTCCCAAACGAGATTGCGATAATGCCTAAGTCTATCATTTTTTGTTTGATATAGGTTTCTCACCTGGCATACTATCAGCTCGACATCACCTTGTGCATGAAGGTTTTTAATAGCTTTCTTACATGTCACTTGCATTTCCAACAACAAAGCTTCATATTCAACAATGTTGTTGGTGTTATCAACTTGTAGCTTGAAAGAAAAAGGGAAGAACTTTCTATTAGGAGAAATGAAAACCATCCCAGCTCTGGAATCGATTGAAGAATAACTACCATTGAATTCCAACAACCAAACGCCGTTTGGATCATCGAGGCTAACGGTGTCAAAATCTGGAAACTCGTCACCTGGAAAAGTTTCAGGATCTAACGTTGACAAATCATCTCATGATGACTCATTTGTTATGGAAAGAGATTCAACACTCTCCAATTCATGAGGCATTGAAGATTCACAAATCTCTTGCATTTGAAGATAATAAGTTCCCATTCCTGAGGATTCAAATAGGATCTAGTCTCTTGGATCATCCGATTGGGTCATTAAGAATTTTGCTTCCTTCTCAGGAATAAGATTTTGCATTATGCCTTTTACTGGTATTCTACCTTCAGACATAACCATGCTCTTAATACTCCCCCAACATCCTTGCAGAAATTCTGCCCAAGGAGGATTCCATAAGACGTTGGTACATCAACCACTAAGACTATCATTTTGATCTTTTTATCTGGATATGCAACAAATGCATATTGTGCGTTTTTGATCTAACCGATCAAGGGCACCTATTTATTTTCCATAGAGAAACATCAGCTAAAAGTATTGGTTATTTCCAAGCCGAAGGTGGTGGCTACTTTGGCAGGCATCACATTATTAGAGGCACTAGAGTCTATGACACAATTACTTAGTTTGAAACCATTTACCAGCAAGGAGATAAAAAATGGGTTGATGTGCCCAGATGTAGTTGGGGGATTGGATACCAAATTATTCTGCGATGCCTTAGGTTAGGAGCGACTAGAACTTCAAGGGGTGAATCTTGAGTTGGAGTAATTCCTTGATCTTTAACGAATTTGACGAGTTTTTCAAATTGGTCAGGGTTAGCATTGAGGTATTCCACCTCAGACATTTGAACCTTGGTATTTTTAGCATGATCAATGATGTCAAAGGCTTGGAAAGAGTTTTGTAGACTGGAAGTAGTGACTTCACTAATCGGTTTCATGAAAGGCATGTTGGTCTTTGAAACCGAATGATCGGCTTTAGGGACGACGGGAGTTGATGTTGAGGGACGTGATGCACTTGCCTATGGATTTACTATTTTTTTAGGTTGCCAAGGGAGAGGAGATCCCCTTTTGGCAATCGTGACGGGAGGCTTTTCCTTTTCAGGTGGAGCAATAGCTGGAGCTTTGTCAAGTTGGATTTGTTGATGCCGTGTAAAAATAGCGTAAGTGTCTATCACCGAATCTTCTTCCTCTTCTTCGTCCACTATTTTCAAATAGTCGATCTTGGAGTCGCCAGCCGATTATGTGTCTTCCTCTTGGAAATGATCGACGTTTTGTGCTTCAGGGTAATCTGGCTGCGCATAATCCTCTTGTTCAACTTCATAATATACTACAAAATTGGTAGGTGGAGCTTCAAGAGAGAGCCTACCTTGTGGCGTTGGAAACGGTTCTGACTTTTTATTCTGGCATAGTTAGGGAAAGTCCTTCTTGGGACGTCCTTGTAATTGGTATTATTGTTAGCAACTTGCTTCTTCAAAGCGAGGAGCTCATTTTCTAGTTGTTGCACCATAGGATCTGTAAAGTTGGAATTGGTGCTAGGGGTGATGGCATTGGATGCTGAAGATCTTGATGCCTGCATCCTTTTATTGGTGTTGGAGTTGTCGTTAATTCTGATCTCTCCAGCTAGGATCATTTTATCTTCAAGGATTGTAGCTAATTGTTGTGCCACTTCAACATTGGAAAGAGTTTCCCTACGTAAGAAGAAACTTACCTTGGGTAACTGAGTATTGATGAAAAATCACTTTAAGTTGTGATCCGTTGGTTTAGCATCTTGTGGGATCTATGTCACCAACTTGTTGAATTTAGCCACAAATTATCTCATAGGTTCGTGATCCTCTTTCCGCATGGTCGTCAATTGTGCTAACAAAGCATGCGCATCTTTAGTAGGCTTGAATCTCTCCTCGAACTTGGTTCAAAGAGTGGCCCAACTAGTGATCGAAGCGTTGGGAAGAGTGTAGAACCATTATGTAGCAACCCCTTAGAGGGATTTGATGAATAGTCTTACGGAAACATCTTTGTATTCAATGGAGAGAATGCCACAAACAATGTAGAAAGGAGCGATGTGTTCATCAGGGTGTTGTTTGCCATTGTTGATGAATTTCAGAAGATGTTTCCTTGAAAGACATGAGAGATTGTGCAACTTTGCAGCCAAACGAAGGGGGCCAAAAGCATTTCCCCATGGTTTGGAAGGTGGTGCGGCCATTACCGGTTGCACAACAGGTACTTGAGATGGACGTCTATTGTAGACAGACCGAATAGGTGGGAGAGTAGATCTTTCTTTTCGTGGAAGAAAACTCGTAGCATGTCACAACGGTGACTTTGTTCACGAAGGAGTGAAAGGAAAATCACGTTGCAGCAATGCCTCAAACAATGGATCTGTAACTCATTGAGCCCTCAAACCTCGTGTATAACTTTGGTCTACCAGAATGCAGATCTGAAAAGAATGAAGATTTACAGAGAAAAATATACAAGATACAATAAGAAATTGGAAAGAATATTCACTTCAATTGAAATAATGAGGGTTAGATTGCATGATAAGATCCCCTACAGAGTCACCAAAAAACTATTGGGTGAAAATAATGTAATCAAAATTTTAATAGATTATGCTATCTATATTTCAGCCACAACTATGTGAGATATAATCTCTCCTCTTAGAAAGGGGAGGCACCCTTCTTACTGCTAGCATAAGCTATAGTAAAACTAATGAAGTACTTACAAAATGTACACTACATTTACAAAATGGGGGGGGGGGTGTGTTACATTCATGCTTCTCTCTTTTTTCAGAGAAGGTATTTACAATGCTTCATGATTTGAATCTAGATTTAATAACTGAAACGTGAGAAAAAGCAGTAATGCCAATATCTCTATCTTTTCAAAGCAAAGTGTAGAGATACCAGATGCGATTTATAATAACAAAGTAAAATAAAAGGGAAATCTCATGAAGGCACAAAGTCATTTCATAGCCTTTTCAATGCTAGATCTACAAAAGTAATTGTTTGTTACATTAGAAGCACAAAGTCTTCTTAGATGCAACAATTCCTCGAACCACATGAACTATTACAAGCACAAAGTCTTGTAGATCTTTCAACCAAAACATCCACACATAAAAGTAAATTCAAATAAGGAATGTAACACGAAGTCTACATAGATTACTTGAAGCCCTTCAGATCTCATATACTAATCAACACCAATATAATCAAATCACAAGATCATCGATCCCAACACAAATTCTGGTATGCAATCTTCTTTATTGATTAGATTTAGATTCATAAAATTTAATACAAAGTTTCAATGCTTGTTTCAAAGGGGCAGCACTTCATTGCAAAATATCAAAAGGTAAAAATTATAATAGAAATCCCTCTTATTTATAGAAAATATGGAAGAGCTAAGTTAGGAAATCAGTTGAGTAAAAATAGGAAACCCTAATAGTGACTAAGTCAAAGTGTAAATTATTTCTATGTAATTACATCTCATATTTTTGGTGTAAATACACTTTACGAAAAGATATTTAAGATGTAAAAAACTATTTACAATATGCATGGTAAGGCACATCAAAAATTGATGAACATTGGAGACAAAAAGAAGAATTTATTGTTCTTTTCTTTGGGCATGGAAGTCTTCATACTTCTTTGCAGTCTCCTAAAGGAACACTTCATCTGGTCCAACCGTGTAATCTATAAGAGTGTATTTTTATGACCATTTTCATGGCAGATGAACACATATTCTTGCACCTTTATAGACGAGCTTTGAGACAATCAAGTGATAGCCGTATATCACATATGTTATGCATGGAATTCTTTGAAAAATCTTTATCATCTACCAACTTCATGACGACTTCTTTGAAAACTCGTATTATCTCACTAAGAGGAAGAAAGGTATGATTGTCATCAAGGAGATCACCTAGTAATTCCTCCATTCCATTTATTAGAAGAACACGATAACCTTCAACGTCCTCCTATACCTAGTGAATATCATAAGTTAAAGACTTTATTACCTGTATTTTATGTTTTAGTGATTCCTTCACCTCCACATATTTATCTTTATCAGGAATAACCCCATTCTTCACCAACTTGTTGAGTTTGAGCTCTTTCATCTGCAACCATGATGACAAGCCGTTTTCCATTTCTTGTTGCTCCTTGGATAGTAAACTTTCTTCTTTATCAAGCTCAAGTTGAATCTTGGCTATTTGTACATTTTTCTCACTTGCAATGGTGATAACCTGTGAGCCGTGATCTAAAATTTCATCAATAAAATCATACAAAACTTTACCTTTGGATACAAGCTTCTTCGCTTTTTGTACTGCGGGTTCTTCAACATTCACCAAGGTCATAGTGTGGGTATCACCAGTAGAAGATCCTGCTATGTTTCTCAAAATGTTTGCATAGCGCTCAACCTTTTCTTTGTATAGATTCTTGGCTTGTTCCATCTTATCAAGCCTCCCTGCAAGGGAATCCAAAACTACTTGGGAATATTCTTTGGCACTTTCATTAGTTACCTTCCCAAGTTGTATTCTTTGAACAGTGTAATCCTCCATACTTATATCACCTTCTTGTAGCGGAGGAAAACCTACCTCAACAAACTTTTGACCAGCTTTATCAATATGAATTCTTGAAAGAACCTTAGCCTTTTTCTTCTCCTTGATCTTTGGAGGAGGTATTTCTTCAAGGTCCAGCTCATTAGAGGAGATCATCTATTTCTTGTGCTCAGGAATCTGTGATACCAACCAAGGAGGGAGGGATGAAGTATATATGTCCGCTAGTACTGCTAATTCTTGAGCTGTTGTGGCTCCTTGAGAAATGATTGGGATTGTAACTATAGGTGTTGTAGTAGTCATAATTGGCCCAGTAATTTGCATGCCAAGATGACTCTACAAAGATTCATGGATGAATCTGTTAAATTCAGCTTCAGAGGAAATGTCAAAAGATGGGGATGACAAGCTGGGGATAGAAGCCGATGAACTAGATAGAACATTAATAGTTTGTGTCTGGACAACTGTAGAAGAAGCCGACATAGTTGATACTATAGGTAGGGAAGAAATATGTTCTACTCCTGTTACTATAGTATGAAGAGGAGAAGAAGGAATGGGAGGAACAAGAGTCTTGGTTGTCGGAGGAGTATGAGGAATGTTGGCACGACCTGGTGAAGATGTAGGAATATCTTCAATTTCATTTCGAAGAGGGGATAAAATATGCTCATCCTAATTGAGTTCTTCCTCTTGATATTTCTCAACTTCTTCATGAGATTTATGAGGGGACTGTTCTTCTTCTTCATTTGACTCTATTTCCCCAGAATCTTCACTTTCTGATTCTTCATATTCAAACTCTGTATCTCCTCCTTCATCTGAGGACAATTCTTTGGAAACAAGATCCTTTCTTTCTGCACGTGACATGGTAGTTCTTGTTACTTGTACCTCAATGATCTGTGCAGTATTCTTTCCCACAGTAAATTTGATACTTGGTCCTCTTCGAGATGAAGAGGGAATCGTAGCCTACTTATCTTTGGCGCAGGATTCCGACCATGGACTGGATTTCTCTTTGGGAGGTTCTTTGTCTGAATCCGTTTTAAAGGCTTTCATTTGATATCCATGCTTATGAAGCCATTCTACTGTGTTATGTAGAATAGGGGCTAGCCCTTCCCTCATGTAAACACATTCTTTCTTTGACCATTGTACCAGAGGTAAAGGCTTCCTAGCGATGTTATCTTCATCATAAGTAGAATTGAGGATGTCTCCAGGATCAATGAAGTGTTCAAGCAAATCAGTTATATTGAGGGCCCTAATATGTTCAACTGTCAATCTACAATAATCCATCTTATGAACATCTTCCTCATCTCTACAATCTTCCCATATGTCTTCAAAATGGTAAACATGGCTGTGACCTTTCAAGAGTTTTTTCTTTAGATCTCGATAGTCAAAGTAACACCTATACCTGTAGGTCTTGTTAGTCATTATTTACATTTCTGTTGCAATATTCTTGGCCTTCTATACACTTTTGATAGTATACCTACCAATGGTTAAAGGAAATTTGAAACCTGATTTATGTATCCTCTGTCGTTCCTTGTGCATTGAAATCAACTGTCTGCACAACTCCATGAGGATCCATTTATCTAAGGGATACCTGGGAAGCATGTAGGGTCAGCCAATGAAACAACCTAATCTTATATAAGTAAAGGTTGGGAATTGTAGAAAGACACATCCAACTTTGCTTACCGCTTTGTAGGCTTCATCTGAGATTCTTTTCTTCTCTAGAGTAGGGTCAAAAGTGAACAACAATGGAGCAAAGAAAGCATCTGTAACCCTCCTAAAATGGTGGAAGATTTCTCTCAAGTTCAATTGTTAGTAATAGTCATATATGGGGGTAGAGTGTTTGTTCCCTTTAGCAGAAAAACCTGGAAACTACCTCATCACTGCAGCCACATACACCAAATAAGAGGTCATATAGAATTTCAGAGTGGTGGGCACATTAATCAGCTATTCATGGATTTCATCGCTGATCTGTGTTCCCCAATCAATATGCACTTTCCTCCTCCTAATTATCCAGACGTATTCGTACATCCAATCTTGAAAATGAGAAGATTCAGGTTAGCCCTTAACTTTGCTTAAAAGGGTGATCATGTCTCTTACATCCTCCTTGAAGTCACTTCGAGGAAGTCCCTTAGGCCATCTAGATACAACATGTCTAGGAGTCTTCAACCATTGTGAGTTAATCAATGTTTTAGCCCTAACTGAATCATTATCAAAAATATCCTGAGCCTTATGAATTGTGACAGGTGTATATTGTTCCATGTGTGGAACTTTGAAGTCAATATCAAAAAATTCACCATCAAGCCTCATCATAACTTGACTTGTAAAATCTCTTACAGTTCTGTCTTCTTGAATATAATGAGCTGCAACTTGAAGCACAAATTCAGTGTGATGAGCATAAGTTGGGAAGGTGGATACTAGATGGAGATTACTATGAGCAATGGCCTTTAGATTTTCATACCATGGCCTTTGTTGAATCCTCTTCACAAAATCTTCTAGATCTTGGTGACCAATCTCGGTATCCTCTATTTCATCTACTTTTGATAACACCACGGTCGGAGGGAAAACACCTTGATATTTATACTTCATCTTTCCTTTAGGAGATGATGGAGGTATTTTAGCTGTCATTTAGCAGAGCCGAGCTTGATGGTTTCCTACCTCTGAAGACTGTTTTGTATTTTGAAGTTAACTACAAGAATGATGGATCCACAGGTGTTAGGAAAGATATGCCACATGGGGAAACGTGAAAGGAGTAGGTGATATGGAGAAATTGTGGTTTGGCCATATGGTGTGGAAAACGGAGCGTGAACGGCGAGGTGGAAGCCAAAGTGGCGAAAACTCCATGTTTTAAGTGTTATGGAGATAATGCAGATTTTGGTGCTCGAGCTTTAGTGGAGTTGGAGTCTATTTTCAGACTTATTTATCATGCACTCTGAAGTGCAGCTGGAGTACTTTTCATGCATTATGGCATTTATTTTTTATCACCTACATGCAGTTTAGGGTCTCCACTAGTTCATCTACTCGAGAGGCAGAGTTGAGCCTATTTTTGGCTCTTTTCATGCAACTTTGGCTCATTTTTGGGAGGATCTTCATATTTGCTCGAATTTCACTTTGGAGATGC
>CM021103.1:389090041-389370912 GCA_007115665.2 Sequoiadendron giganteum | reverse complement strand
CTCTTCCTTGTCCATTTTGACAACAACTGATGCCAATTGTATTGAATGCTTCCAGGTGGTCTGTAATTAATCCACCCTCTTCCATTCTCAAGGAATACAATTTCTTCCTCAAGAAAATCTTGTTCACTAAAGATTTGGCTTGGTAGATCTCACCAATCTTATTTCATAGTTTATGTGCAGAGGTCTCTTCATGGGCATTAATTAAAACAGGGATTTCCAAGCACAATTTGATTAGACCTTTGGCTTTATGGTCCATAACATCATATTAAGAAACTTGAGTAGGATATGCAGACCTTGAAACATTCTCATCAACAACATCCCACATATATCAATCTATCAACATATGTTCCATCTTTAGCTTCCACATCTCAAAATTATTTCTAGAAAATTTATCCACCTCTATTCTCCTTGATGAAATTGCCATCTAAAAATTCCTACAACAAGATCACAAAGTATCTTCTACACAAGCTCCCACTCAAATTTGGATTAGTTCAAAAAATCTAACAACCCACAATTGAAACCAAAGGTGATCAAGCTATGATACCACTTGTAAGGAAGCTAAGGTAGCGAAAAAACTTCCTACACTAACCTTGAGAGGAGAATAATGAAAAACTTCTATAGGTCTTTAACAATTACAAAAACTTAAACAAAAATAAACACAAGTATCATGCTTACCACAACACAATGATTTACGTGGGGAAAACCCTTTCAGGCGAAAACCCCACACTCCGAAATCCACCCGATATATTATTCAAAAATCAAAAGATTACAATATACTTGCAGAGAAAGCTTCTTGCAGGAGTATCACCACCAAAGATCAAGAGACGCTATGACCACTATAAGACTCTCAGAATACACCCATCTATACACATCCCACCCACATATAACAAGCTTTTTGGAACCTTCTAGAATTAGGGTTTTACAAGGTTGTTTCTCATTTGATGTGTTAATAGAAAAACCTTGACATGTTAGCGAGAAAAAACCTTGATGTGTCAGTGAGAAAAAACCTTGACGTGTTAGTGAAAATTTGCATGATCAGTCACCACATACCAACATACATCCTATCAATAAATTGTATATAATTGCAAGGTTGAGACACATTTTCCCAACATTATCTTCCTCAAGGATTCTTACTCTACCTTTTGCTCAGTGTGTAAAGAATGATCCTCAAAATAATTCATCAAAAGCTTCAACCTATGTTCCAAATACAAGGAAGAACCTATGCTTACATGTGGTAAAATTTCCTAAATAATGTTCTCTGCATCATCAATTAATCCACTCTTTTTCACATGTTCCTATAAAATATCCTTCCTTGTAGAAGCATGAAAAATATCACCAAGTTGTAACTTATGAAGGGGAGAAATATTTGACAAGTCAACTTGTCCCTCATGAGTATGAATTTATAATAGTTGGGGTGTCACCACAAGTTGAAATTGCATCTGCAAAGTCAACAGGTCCTTAAAATAATTTGACAATGAAGAACCTTGACCTATATCCATAGAAGCACCTTGCTTCTCAACTGTTTCCACTACAACATCCTAAACTTTCTCAGGATTGTCCTCTTTCTTCAACTCATCATTCTCCTTCTCTTTCTCTTCTTTCTCTTTTTCCTTCTTTATCTCCATACCAGAGACTTCATGTTCATCATGCATACTAGAGACATTTTTTCCTTCTTGTTATCTAGAGGGTCCTTGTACACCTTGTTGACCATATATGTTTTTCTCATTTGTATTATCTGGAGGAGGCATATTTTCAATTTCTTGTTCATTCGAAGGTACTGGTACATTCATTTCAACATTAGTGTCATGCATTTCCTGTGAATCAATATTGAATTCACTTTGTAATTCATCAATGATTTTCTTCGTAGCATTTTAATTTTCACTCTTAAACTTCCTTTCGATATCTTCATCCATGCTCATCAATATATCTATTCTTCTTTTGGTGCAGAGCTCCTTGGCTTGTCTCTAAGCAATCTTCTCTTTTTCTTCTTAGGAAATAGGAATCCTAGTCTTGTCAATTGCTTTCAATTTCATCTCTTCATTAGCCTTAATGTCATCTTCTCTTCTTTGTCTTAATGCCCCACCTAGGCTATCCAGAGCTTTGTCTACAATGTCACTGAAGGTAATGTTATCATAGGGATTTGCACTCGCATGCAAAGTTGTAAAGCTATGCAATGCTGTGCAACATTGAACTAATTTCAGGTTGTGGGTACCCTATATGAAACTAGACCTCCAAATTCTAGGTCGGCTTCCTATTGAATTTTCTGGTTAATTAACTGTAACTTGTTTGGAAAAGGGGAAAAAGGCTTGAAATAAAAGAATAATTTTGAATCTAAAACTGGGTGATGCACCTATTTGACTTAAAGAAAATAAATTAATTCACAACTGATTCCTTACGAGCTTATTTTCATAACTCAGATTGAACAATTTAACTACATCAATGATTCACAGAAAGGCCTGATAATTCATTCTTTATGAAGGAAAATATCATTTTCACAACTTAAAGACGAGGATATACTATAAGCACAATTTATGACCTGCAACTATGATTGTTTTTTCCGTGTACATGCATTCACGAATGTGACAAAATTTTAAAGGTTTTGATGTCAAACACATTAAATTTGCATCCAAAACATTCATAAAAAAAAACACCTGAATCTAAGAAGGCTAATATCTAACTTGCAATGGAAAAAGAAGGAATACTCTGCAAATGATACTCTAAGATAACCTGTAAAACCTGCTAAAATCTGTTAAATTTTGAAAGTTGAGTTACATGAAGTCTCTTTGCTGAAGGAAAAGGCAGAAAACAAGAACTAAAGGAAAAAGACTAACTTTTTCCAATATATACAAAAATAGGCATGCACAAAGCAGCCAAAAAAGGAATTGAATGAGAACTGAAGTGAAAAATTGCATCTCCAATGTAAAATCCAAGCAAAAGAGAAAATCCTGATAAAAATAGCTCAAAACTGAAGCAAACTGCACTATGTGCCTAGAAATATCCACCTCTCCATGTGCCTGACCAAAATACCTCGTGAACTAATGTGGAACTAATAGAAACTCCACAAAAACTGAAAATAAACCCATTTAATCCTTGCATGGATTGGATAACTGAAACTGAAGCTCCACTTTGTGCATGAGCGATTTTTTTTTAGTATTTTCAATATTAATTACCCCCATGCATAATCTAAATTAACAAATTTTTATAGGTATCATTGACTTGAGGCTATATTCAAACTCTCCATGCATCTCCATACTTTGCATATATCACTTTCATCTTAGTTCACTTATAAATCTCCACCATTTATTTTAGCAGCTTATGACAAATAATAAAGTAGTTTATAAAATACCACTTTATTATCTGTTTACAATATATGCTTGATGCAAAAATAATAATGGGAGTAATAACCTTTGTTTTAAAAAAAATGCAAAGTTATAATGTAACTCTAATAGATTAAAGAGGGATTAAATCCATTGTAAAGTGTTTAAATCAAATTCGAAAAGAACATCACCTAGTTGACCAAACTTAGGGTTAGTGAGAACCCTAAAAGAAAAAGGTGACCCCATGGCCATTATGTTCTTCATTTCATCCACTTAACACTCACTCTGCTCTTGGGAGGTGCCGCCATGCTAGGTCCTTGTTGGAGCTTCTTTAGAAGACTAAATGATGTTTCTGAAGCTTGAACTGGAGTTTACCTTGTGAGATCTTCAGCCCTTTGTGCATGGTATGTTCATCTTCTATGTTTATCATGAATGAGAAACATTTTTTTGCTTATTTTTTGCACATAATCTATTTGAAAGATTCTTTTGTTTCTCTATAAGCTTAGCAAATTTGTTACATGCTTTTGTTTCTCTATTGAGCTCCTCTTTGCACCGCCATTATTAGGGTTCAAGTTGAGCCTTTTCTTGAAAAAGAAATAACTGTATCTATGAATCTCATATTTTGAGCTCTGTGTATTTTGCTTATTCTCTGTGTATAACCCTCATTTTTTTCCACATCTCCTTATAAAATTCAAACTCTTATATCTCTCAGAGCTGCGGGCTTACTGTGCTTGATCTAGGCATTGAAAACAATGTATTTCTTTGTCAATATTTTTGTGTTTGAACTCAAAAATTGAAACTATGAAAGCATTATATTTCTCCATCTCTTGGGCTCAACCCATGGTAGTCTCTTAGATCATTTTTTCATTTCTGAAACAAACCCTCATGTGGGTAAATTGTAATAATGAGGAATCTATATTTTTCTCATTGAAACCCCATCTGGGTATTTGTAAAATGCTCCCTCCTTGTTTCTTCCAAAACTCTTAAGGCTACATCTGCATGGTGTTTGTTTCGTTGCTTTCTGATCCCTCAATATGGTTATTGACATGGTTTCCATCAGTTATATTGAGTGAGACTTGTGCATTAGAATCCACTTTGTTCCATGAGTTACCAAGTGACTGCCCTTCAATATTTTGCATATCATTGTATTTTCTTGCATAGTTGTCAACATCATATCTTATTATGTATTCAAGGTTTGTTGGTTGGCTGATGAGCTTATGAGATAGGCAAAAATTTGTATCATTCTTTCACTTGTTCCTGTAGATCATTTTTATCACCCTTTTCATTCATATTATGCACTAGAACATTGATAGTTGCTCCATGCACCTGTTTTCTTTTAGATACGTTGATGCATATAATCCATTTACTGAAGCTCCTCCAGATGCTTCCATTATTTATCATTGCTTTATTGATGAGGCATTATACATGCTTGTTTACTATCATTATTATGAACCTAAAACACTTGTAAAAAATGAAAAGATCACCACATAACAACATGGATAATAAGAACAAAACACATGGCAGAAAAATGCAATCAATTTTAGAGATATTAAAACTTTTTATTATGAAAATTGCTGCATCTTGTTTGTATCTGTATCTGATTTGAGTTCATTGTTCACTTGTAATTCTCACTTATTTCTTCTCAAGTTTGTTTGTTATTAGTGAATGATGAACTTGATTGTTTTAATGGCTCAAATCTGTTTCACTTCTTTCATGGTTGGCTCCTATGAGCATGATTATGTATTTCCTTACTCAACCCTATTTGTATCTTTAAGGGCAGCATGCCAGGCTCTACCCTTGTGGGAGCCTGTTTTACTCCACATGCTTCTATTTTCATGAAGTGATCAGCTACATGAATTTTCCTATATCTGCATAGGAAACAAACAATGTTAGCATAAAACAATGATGTGATAATTCATTTGAAGTCTCTTATTGCTGCACTCTTCATTTTTATCCGATTCCATGCATTTCAATGAATGAATTATATTTCTGTTGGTGGAGCATGTAGGATAACTCATATCCGGAGCTCTAACATAAGTTTCTCAATATTTTGTAGGTACAATCGGAGTCGGAAACAAAATGAAGCAAGTAGCCAAGACATCAATTGAAGATCAAGGACATGCAATGATGGATATGTTTAATGTTATTTTCTTTTATCTTCCTTTTTCACCTTCAGTTGTATAATTTATTTCTTGCAATGAATAGTTTCAGCTATCTCCACGGCTTGTTTGGATCCTTTAATTTCCTTTCTTGTTTCTTTTACTAAAAAGAAAAGGATTATGTTATAATGATGTATCATTTCTACTTCATGATGAATAAAAATAGTGCTACTATGCAATATTTTGTAATTTTTTTGTATTGTAACTTATTGCATAATAAATTGAATTCATTCAACTGAAATATCATCATAAAAAATGTGTACCTTTCACTTTGAGATAAAATAATTGATGTTAGCTCAACCAAAATGAGTTGTAGTGAAAATCTTGGTAACATGTAATTTTTTTCTTCAACATATATTCAATGACCGCTTTTTCAATTGTCTTCTTGTCCTCCAGAAGAACATTTAGATGCAGCACCATTGTATCATTCAATAAACCATAGTTAACAATTCCATCAAATATTGCACCAAAATCCATAGGGTTATGTTTGACTGGAGGATTCTTCTTTGTCTTCTCCTCAGTAATCTCCTTTCCTTTCTTTTTCTACAAGGATATTTCTTCTCCTCCTCCTTGTCTTGTTCTTGTCTCTCTTCTCCTCAAAACAAAATATTATACTTATTTTTCTTCATCCTCTTCATCATTATCCACATTCATAGGATTAATATTTTCCATTTTTTCCTATTGCTTAGGTCTTGGCTTCTTCCTTTCTATTTGTATTGGTACTACAGTAACAACCCTCCTTCTGCTAGGAGGTGTTTGAGCAAGTCTGGAAGGTTTAAGAGAAGTAGCAGTGGTAGATATAGACCTACTTGTCCTTTTAGGTCATTATGGAGTTTGTGGAGTGGTGGTAGAAGCTTGTGTCACTACCATAGGACCCTCAAGAGTGCCAAACATATTTTCCAACTTTTTCCTCATCTTCTCCACATTTTACTCTAAATTCTTCTTGATCATCTTGTTGGTTATCTCATCATACATGCCAAATATTTCAATAGTGGGATCTCTAGGTTTGTTGAGCAGGATGTTAGCATATGTAATGCAATCAAGTTCAGAGACCTCATAGGGAAAAATTTTTATCCATGAAGTTCTTGGTTCAACTTCCTCAATGTAGAAATTTTCCTTATCCACCATAAAAGTGATATCATTCTTATATCTCTCTACAAATTGTGAGGGTATCCTATCCCTCATTTAAATTTCATTTTGGAATGTTTTAAAGAAACCCCAAACATTGTGTCACATTGTTTGATATCTAGAAATCTACGCATGTGGTCCCTAAGTTTTTGTGCAATAGGGATATCCCTTCTCTAGACAACATTCTTAAAACCAAGCAATTCCTTCATGAAATAAAATATAGGGCAAATATTCAGAGAGCCATACCCGAATTTGTAGTGTGTCTCCTTGGTTTTCTGAAAATTATCCAACAACTATTGTTGCAAGAGCTCACAAAGATCATAATCCTTTCCTTCCTTTACCATCTGATGAGGAGTGTAGATGGTAATGGAGGTAGTAGACCCTTCTCGGTTTATGAAATAAACCTTGTGTGCAATGGCCATTGTGGCATACCGAACCCCTAGGTTAGCAATGTCATCCATAGTTAGGGTTCTTTTGTTGACTTTTTCTCATTTAAGCTTCATAACTTCTTCATTATTCATAGACTTAAGTGTCGCCATAGGTCTAGTGGAGCATAACCCTATCACAACCCTAATAGGTTCCTTTATGATCAAGTAGGGTTGATCAATCCAAAATGTATCTTCATGGATCTGACTCAGAGAAATTATAACCCATTCATATTCATAGAAAATGTTGGGGAAACCTTTCCACACGTCTAATCATTTTGCTTCTACATTTGCCTACTTCGGCTTGGGCTAAAAATCATCGCCTAAGAGATGATTGCTTCCGAACTCTTCCAACCTCATATGATTATACTCATTTATCTATGAGTGAATATAGATGTGGAAATCTTCAGAATACAACACATTGATAGGAACATGAGAAAATGCTCCATCCAAAGGTTCGAATACTGTCATTAGGGTTTGCATGCAAATTCATTGAAGAACTTTCTTCACTTCCTCAACTCTTGCACACACTTGATATTGTTTGATGAGATCTTGATCAAGTAGTGGTTAAATACTCTTCACACCTACCCTAGTTTCTCCATATTAAATAATTTTTTTTACACAAGCAACGTTTTTATCATTTTGTGATATCATAGAGATCCATGATAATTCAACAATCTTTCACACAAAGTGTATTTTCTCTGAAAAAACTCGAGAAAATATCATAATATCACTAGCTAGACATATCCAAGTCACATCAACTGTTATGTTGAATAATTCAACATCTTATGCATTATAGGGGTTTGAAAAGCTTTGCAATTGTAACTCCCCTTGAGATAATACTTTCTTCTAGTTACCGGAGGACCCATCTACACAAGGAAAAGGTATAGATTCACATTTCTTCACTTTCTTCCTTCTTCTACCATATCTTATTCATTTCCTTCTTTTGTTCATGTAATGTCCCCTTCTAAGTAGCCACTCAAGATGATCACTTAGCCTTTTTAATTCCTAGAGGCTAAAGGTGAGGTTAGGGAATCCATTACTTAATTATTTAATATTACCTAAAGCGTCAAGTTAAATTTAAAAGGTAATATTAAGTAATTAATAAATTTAAGTTATAAAGTGACTTTAAGTGAAATATTTTATAAGGTACATTAATAAGACACTTTAAATTATTCAAGCAAGAAATTAAGTGGGAAATATAAAAAGAAAAAATGAGCTCATATCTATTACTTTGGATTTTATTTTTCTCACTTCATTTTGGAGAGCCTTTGAGAGGTTTTTCTAGCTGTGGGTTTGGAAAACCTAGAGCACCAGTTTCAGTAGTGAAATCATCTACCCTAGTTGTAAATCATTGAGGGAGTCATTCAAACTTTCTACTAGCACTTCAATGCAGATTTATTGATCACCAAATTTGTGGAAGCACTATTAATGCAAGATTGGAAATGAGAAACATGGCTTTATCTCAGATTTTTGTGGTCACTATTCACTAAGAATTTTGCTACTTCTTTCAAATGATTTTTGTGAGATTATCAGGAATTTTGAAGGTGTTTCCTCTTCTAAAACCCTATGCATTTGATATTTTTTTGGTTTTGAGCCAAACGCGGATGAATAAATCTGAATTTGAATTTCTACAAGCCAACAAGGGGTCATCCTGAGCCATTTCTACTTGGCATGTCTTTTGGTAACTTAATCAGCCCCATTTCTCTATTGTCTAAGTAGTGTGTGTCCATTCTATAGAAATTCAAAGCTCAAGAAAGAAGGTCGTGGGTCTAATCTAGGTTATACCTGGTATCGCTTTGGACACTTTCAACTATTGCATTCCCGATGAGCTCATATCTAGGTCTGAAGTCATCAAACTAATTTATATAAATCTTGAGTTCAGTCATCGTGGGAGTCTTGTTAAGTGATACTATTGATAGTCAATTTGTTCACATGGAATTCATGTGAATGAATTTATGTATCAGTTATGGAGTATTTTTTTGAGTTAGAACATTCAGTTATGATATTCATAATTAGTTGATTAGTGGTTATCTTGTTCTGAAAAACACTGTCCAATTGTTGAATGAGTTCCCACAAGTCTGCATATCATTTTGAGTGAAAAACCTATTGGTTATAGGGTTTCTCTAAGTTCAGGAAGACAAGTGAATTAAGTTTGAAATTGCTTACTAAATAGATCTTGTTGTTTCAGTCCAAAACACATGCATTGAACTTCTGATTTGTATGTTAGCTTATTTTCTATTATGCTGGAACTGGAAACTAAACTCAAAAATTATTAATATGTTCATGCATATTACTTTATTGAGTTGTTCATTATTTGTACAATAATTTGAGTTCAATAGGTCAGAAGGGAACACAACCAAAAAAAAAAATTGTAAATACTTCATAATCTAGAAAGGATCTTTATAGTGGTATCAGAGGTGGTTTCCTGCCAACTTGTGAAATAAAAAAAAAATCAATAGTCTTTAGTTGTGTGACATGTTATGAATCCAAATGATCAAGCCTATAGAACATACATAAGAATAAGGGCTAGAGAAGAGGGCTTTAATCCATTTGCTTTTGATTCTTCACTCGAAGAGGAAAATATGGGTGAGGTGTGATATGGGAGATAGGCATGATATGCCTAAGGGTAGCACTTATCAAATCCTTAATGACCTCAATGGAAGCTAGCAACAAGTGTTATAACTCTTAAATCAACTTGTGAGTGGTAGAAAAAATTAGGGTAATAAAGGTAACAATGTTACAAACGAGAACAACGAAGGTAATGGGAATTATGGAAATAATGTAGAGGAAAGTAATATTCATATTCTGACACACAATTATTCTAGGACAACCAGCAGGGTAACACCTAGGCTTCTTGTGCCTCAATTCTTGGGGGGGGGACAACCAACTGGTAATTAGGGGCAACAAGCATAAGGTGAGGGTTTTTCAGATTACCTAAGAGAGTATCAGTCTTTAGGGGATGAGTTTCATGATGCTACAACATTACAGTACTTATGTGCTATTAAGTACATAAATAGACCCAGATATAATAACAGGGGACATCAAAATCAGGATTTGCAATGCAAGGTTGGGAAACTCTCTATTCCCTCCTTTGATGGTTCCATCAAGAGTACAACCATAGCTTCGGTGTAGAAGTTAGACACCTACTTCCAAATTAATCCCATGTTAGAGACATAAGCAATTAAATATGCTATGTTGCACTTGGAGGGTGAGGCACATGAGTGGTGGTACCACAGACTTGTCACTTTAGGTCATGCCAACATCACCTCTTATTTGGATTTCACATAGAGACTAATGGATAAATTTGGTCAGAAGGATCCAAAGTTGCATTTTTAAGAGTTATCTCAACTTACATAGAGTAGCACAATGGATGCCTACATTTTTGAGTTCCAGAGGTTAGTATTATGGTCACATACATTTCAGAGAAGAGGCTGGTCATATTGTTCATTGAGGGTCTTTTTGAGCCACTTCATGGTTGGATTAAGGCTTTCAATTCTGACTCATTATAGGATGCCATCATTCAATCTCAAGATATAGAGCACTCAACACCTAAACAAAAATTCTCGTCCAAACCATTCATCCAACAAAAGAACAAGGACAAGAAACCCTTCCAGAAAGAGTGGCCTAAAAAGAGCAAGCAATAGGAGGAAGAGTGCAAGGAGTGCAGAATAAACAATTATGTTATCATTTCAAGGAGCGTTAGGAGCCTGGGAATATTTTTGGGTAAGGGTAAAGTCCATTTTATTGAGGTGGTATTAAACAATGAGGATGAAGGTGAGATTGGATAGACTCAAGACAACGAGGATAGTAGTACCGATGAGGAGCAACCACAGGTGGAGACTAAGAGTGGCACAATTGCTACCATTTCTGGTACCCCCATGTTTAACTTCTTCAGGGTCAGTGGAATTTTGTAGGGACAACGTGTCACAGTGTTGATAGATAGTGGGGCAACCCACAACTTCATTGATGTTACATTAGTGGAAAAGCAGGGTATACCTGCAAAGGAATTTGAGGGATTCAGTGTCATGGTGGCAAATGGATTCAATATGGCATGTACATAGAAGGTTCCTTAGTTGGGTGTCACTTTGGGAAATTATACAGTCACTAATGATTTCTATGTGGTGGATTTGGGTGACACTAATTCTATCCTAGGAATATAGTGGCTACATTCGCTTGGAAAATACTCACAGAACTTTCAGACTATGGAGCTTAAGTTGAGGGTAGTGAATGGTAAGAAAGTTGTTCTCAGAGGTATGGCTAATGGGGCATCAAAGATAGTGTCAACAAAGAGGATGGGGAGTATTTTTAGCATGGAGATGTGGTTTGGGTAGAAAAATGCCTAATTACTACTAAGGACACATCAAACAGAGATCAACCTTATGATATAGACATACAATCGCTTCTAGGTAAGCATGATAGAATGTTCAGAGAGATCCCTCCAGGGAGACCACCAGATAGAGGGTTCTATTAGAAATTAGAAATAGATTGAACAACCCAAGTAACTTTTGAAGAGAATAAAAGCTACATAAATTGGAAAAATATAAGAATGCAAACTAGGACTTCAAGAGATTATGCAATATTGATATGACAGAATACATTGAGCACTTCCAAGTTGAAAAGATACAATGCAAATATGCATGAATGGATGCAAGAGTATTGCAATAATATGCAAATAAAAACTAGGTAGTGAGTTTATATAGAACTTAGGAGAGGAGGTAGGTGGAAAATCCAACCAATAGGAATCAACTACAAAAAGTGGAGATGGACCACCAAAAGTGGAGGGTGCCACCAAAAGTGGAAAGTGGTTCGACCATTTAAGGAAGGGGATACCTCATCACTTATCTCCTATTTATTAAATAATAAACTCACTTTATTATCCTAAGATATCTTACTAAAAGTGTAAGAAAAACCTAGGACTAAGGGAAAATAAATTAACCCACTAGGAAAATAATAAATTACACCAACACCTCCGTTATGCGCAGCTTAGGAGGATGCAAAAGCTTATGGGTCCTGTCAAATGAAGCCATGTTAGGTATCCATGTACATGTAAAATTCCACCCCCCCAAAGAAGAAGAAGTCACATCCACAAATAGAGAGAGAAGAAGAGGACTAAGTAGCCTCCTTAAAGATATCCAATGGTAGATGCTCGAAACAAATGGAGAATATAGTCCATGATCGTCGATCAATGTTCCTCCCCTTAGGAAGAAACAAAACCAATGGTGTATGCAAGCTATCTCCCAAGTCCTGAAAGGAATATGTAGGAAGAAAGAGAAAGATGAATGAAGTCTCTAAAATTGTCTCAAGTATCCCCATGTCGATGTTGAAAGCTATCACAATCAAATCATGTGTTCTAGGCCACACTACTAAAGATGACAAATCAGAATCTCCTAGAGACTGATGTAGAGCATAAGCTAAAGATTCAAATATCTCTTCAGAAGAAGTATCCTCCAAATATTGATCCAAAGTATCCTCACTCATATCAAACTATGATGAATGATCATGTAGAGATTGAACAAGAGGGTCAAAGTGCTCCCTCACAACAATGGAAGAAGAATAATCTTCATCAAGGAGAAGATGAATACACTCAATAGTTTCTCCCAAATTTGCAATATGTTTCTCCATAAACAAGTCTAAAATACCTGTCAAGAGAACATCCCAAGCTAAATCAGGAAGACTATAGATATCCTACTACAAGAAGTCATTGGAAGCTTTTAAAGAAGCGACTCTAAAATCTGAAGTAGCAATAGTATATGCAAAGAAAAAAGAGTGGTACTCAAAGAGAAGATGTATGTCCTCAATAGTATCATCTAGATCCAAAAGGACTCTACAAAAAAATAAGAGATTTATGGTAGAAAATGGTCCTAATGAACTGAATCCAAAGGAAATAAATGATCTTTCTGCAATGTATCACTAGAGGCTCTTGATGAAGCATCTCTAGAATCTAAATCTGCAACAGGTGATTTCAATGTAGTCTCAACATGAGGATGAGAAGCAAGAGAAGTCTCTATGTCATTTGAACATTCAAGACGTGCATAATACTTAAGCTCCTCTAAAATATCATCATTATAGGGTATATTATCTACATCATCAAGTGGAATGAGGTAATCTGCAATAGGATCATCTGGGAATAGAGAAACATGAGGGCCTCCAAACATCTTCCAAATTTTGGTCCAAATTGTGTGGGGACATTCAATGCCCACTATAGACAACAAAGTGTCATAATAAACATGAGAACCAATTATTCCTATTACATGATCAATTCTATTACCCCAAACATTCTTCTTATCAGGTGTGTCTAGTTTAGGCATGAGCCCATAAAGGTAAGGAAAAAGTTTTAGCCATTTGAGATGGGTTATAATGCCTTTTTTCCAAGACTCATAATTAGCCTTATCCAAAACTATCACAAACGCATGAGTAGAAAAACCCATGATACAATCCTCAAATGATTACAAAAGAACACAAAAAGAGAACATCAATACATTCCCACCCTTTTCACCAGTATCAAATATCACCCCCTCCTAATATTATAAGGTTGGTACTTCATAATTTAGTGTGTTTACAAAGCCTTTTCCAAGATACAATGCTCAATAGGCTCAAAATAGCCAAAATCACAAATTTTGATACAAAATGAACCTGAGACAAAATATGGAAAAATTAGCTTTATGACTATGTAGTGCTCTTCAAGACCTTTCCAATGCCTCTTTGTTTCCAAAAATTAGAGTACAAGGGTGAAAGTTTGGCCTATTGAAGAAATTAGCACAAGATAGCTTCAACCTGAAATATCTAGTACAAAATGGAAACATATTTCCTCAATACCTTTGTTGATGGAAAGTGCTCATCTCTAGCTTTCCAATGATATCTTATTTGCTGAAATCCAACGCCCGAAGCAAAAGATATGAATTTTTGGAAAAATTGGCTGAATTTTGCCTACAGGAAACATGTTTTTTTAGCAAAAAAAAAGTTTACTTCTGATTTGATTTCTAAAAAATCTACTCACTATTTCTAGACAATAAAAGAAACCCATAAATATTTTGAAACCAAGAACAAAACCCAAAAATTATTTTTTGATCCAACAAGCAGAAGATGCTTTTTTTATTTTTTTTAACCTTCAGCTAAGAGAAAAATGATGTGTGGCGTTTTTTGTACAACAATTTTCTTTAGATCTATGCAAGATATGCAAAATCTAAAAGATGCCCCATTGAGATTTTGACCTTGGCTACAAAACCCAAAAATCATTTTTCTCACAAATGAGTGAAAGCTAGATTTATGTAGCAAAAAAAATGGCTCCGATGAAAAATGGTTTTCTTCAAACCCTCGTTTGCAACTATGTCAAATGATCTCCAATTTGGATGAAACAAAAGCCAAATCTGACTTTCTCGAGCCTTTTGGATGCATTGGAACAGTAAAAAATGCTGCTAGTATAACCATAAATGTTGCAATCACCCAGACCTCACAAAACACATATGCAAAATGAAGAGGTAATTAAATCTTTGCAAATCCTTTCTGATTCTCCAGATCGTTCAAGAATGCAAGAGAAGAGCATACAAGAATTTACAAGATTTTTACAAGAAACTCAATCTCTCAATCAAGAATCTAAGAACTTACATTTCTCAAAATAAAATCTTTGATACCATGTTAGAAATTTGAAATAGATTGAATAACCCAAAGAAATTTTTAAGAGAAAATGAAAGCTACATAAACTGGAAAAAACATTAGAATCCAAACTAAGACTCCGAGAGATTATGCAATGTCAATATGATAGAATGCATTGAGACCTTCCAAGATGAAAAGATACAACTTAAATATGCATGAATGGATGCAAGAGTATTGCAAGAATATGCAAATACAAACTAGGTAGTGAGTTTATATAGAACTTAGGAGAGGAGGTAGGTGGAAAATCCAACCAATAGCAATCAACCACAAAAAGTGGAGATGGACCACCAAAAGTGGAAATTGGTTCCACCCTTTAAGGAAGTGGACACCTCATCACTTATCTCCTAGTTTTCAAATAATAAACTCACTTTATTATCCTAAGCAAGCTTAATAAAAGTGTAGGAAAAACCTAGGATTAAGGAAAAATAAATTAACCCACTAGGAAAATAAAAAGCTACACCAACAGGTTCGAGCACACCATTGAGTTGGAGTAGGGGGCCAAGCCCATCATCACCACCCCCTACCATCATCCTAAAAAAATTAAGAATGAAATAAAAAAATTAATCAAGGAATTGCTTGACATGGGACACATACGATCGAGTTTCAGTCCCTTTGTTTCTAAGGTTCCTAGGCAGTGGCCAGTCAAGAATTGCCTAGATCTTCTCCTGGTGGACCTGAACACCCTGTGCACTGATTACATGCCCCAAATACAATATCTCCTTAAGACCAAAATTACACCTCGAGGCCTTAGCGTACAAAGACTGCTTCTCCATGATGCTTAATACCTCATTCAACTGGTTAAGATGATCATCCCAAGTTTTTTTGTAAATGAGCAAGTAATCAAAGAATACAAGGACATATTTGCGCAATTGCTTGTTAAAAATGTGGTTCTGATCTTAGTTTTGGATTTCAATTTCTTCATATGATTGAAACAAAAAATGCACAAAATAATTGTGAATTGGAAAACACAATGTGGGTTATCAATTATTGCATTCTACATGTTTAAATCTACAGGGTTGAGAGCATGGGGAGGATTTGCATGTGGGGGATACATAAAACTAACCGAATTGAGTTGACGGGTGACTAATCAATTGGGTTGCTACATGTAGAGGGTTTTACAACACTATGTGGGTTATGGGTTTCATAACACCCAGTGTTTTCCAAATTTATTACATTCTTGCTATCTACAAAGCAAAGGTTCTCAAGACAATCATAAAACATACCAAATTGAGGTGAGGGGTGACTAAAAAATTAGGTTGTTACTTGTAAAGGGTTTTACAACAGTATGTGGGTTGCGGGTTTTATAACACCCAATATTTTCCAACCTGGAATTTTATAAAATAGTATGAATGAATTAAAAATATTTTGTCATTTAGAAAGTACAAATGTAATGAAAGGAACCTTTAAAATTTACCACAATTGTTAGTTACAGTAAAAATTATAATTTAGTATCTTCATGTGATTGAAAAATAGATGCGTAAAATAATTATATGTTGGAAACATAGTGGGTTGTGAGTTATTTCATTCTGTAGGTGGGGGATACATAATTGAAACCAATTCAAGCTGAGGGGTGACTAACCAATTGGGATGTTATATGTATGGGGTTTTAAAAGTGTATGTAGGTTGTAGGTTTCATAACACCATCTTTTTTCCAACCTGCAATATTATTGACAATATAAATATATTGAAAACTCTTTCTTATTTAGACAGTACGAATGTAATGAAAGGCACCTTCAAAATTTATCACAATTCTTAGGTAGAATAAATTTTTTGTTTCAATTTCCTCATATGATTGAAAAAATATATGCTTGCTTACAAACCATGTAATAAATTTTAGAACTTTAACTGTCTGTAACACTTGCAACTTTTTTACATTTTACAAACAACCAGGGATGCATAATTTAAAAGAGAAAGTGATTCGTATTGTAACAAATGTTGTTGAGGTGTCTGAAACACCTGAGAGGGTGTGTAGTGGTGGATCTCCTTTGGGATGGTCACGTTTGACAGACATAATGGTAAGATCCACTAATTACAAGATGCATTCAAATGTTTAATTTAATCGTTGATAAATAGTTATGATGTTGACTAGAAAGTGGGAATGTTTTAATTAGGAGGCAAGGAAGGTTGTACATAGGACCTCCCCTCATTTTAGGAGAATATTGAATGCTGAGGTAGCGATGTGTTTGGTAATTGATTGTCAACTTTCAATTACTCTTCCCTATCAATGTGTCAATTAGAATGCTTTACAATTTCATTTATAAAAATTTTTTTTGTTACGAATATAGTGATTTTGATAGTATATTGTTTGTTTGATTCAAGTTAATAATCAAGAAGATAATTACGCTCATGCCATACCCTACAACGAAGAGGAAGAGGATGCAGAGGGCAACCCTAAGGATGAGGAGGGTGTGAATGAAGCATGGGGTGATGTGGAGGATGGGAAGGTAGATATAATAATTCAATTATTACCACATTTGGCTATGTGTATATGTTGTGCATTCAAATTATTTTAATATTAAATATAGCAAGCTACTTTATTTTCTGAATTTGTTGTGTAGGTTGTTGTTGAATACAAAGCAGAACGGGAGAACAGGAGACCTATATATTACTGCATATATGGTACATGTATGAGAAAATTTTGGGATTGGAGAGTGTTCAACATGCATAGGATGTTGGAACGCCACCTTCCTCTTCACATGCCACAAAAGCGTGGCCAAAGTGCATTGGGGGGACAATGAAAATGCCCACCTCCTCCCCCTAACAAATTGAAAAAGTTATCTTTAAAAGAAGGAGAATAATTTTGAGTACCAATTGAAGCTATGGTATAATATACAACATACATGTTTTATTCAAAGGGTCTACAAAGCATGTGGTAAAGAAATCTACCATCAACTTTCTCCAAAAGCAAAGGACGAGGCAAAAATCACACTATAGTTATACAACACTAAGAAGAAAAAAGAGAAAAGAAAAAAATGATGTTGCAGGTGTAGACACTGAAAAATGTCTTGAATGATATCATGCACTCAAATCAAGTATACTAACATCATTTCCTCCTAAAACTCACCCTCTTTTCGCTTAATTGATCAAATTAGCCTAGATATTTAATTAATTGCATCATCTTCATCTATTAACCTAATTAGGTAGATTCACCCCCCCTTCCATGCTAACATTTCATCTTATTAAATTAAATACATCAAGTTATTTAATTTAAATCCCTAAGTCTCTTGTTTGATTAAATAACCCTAAGTTATTTAATTAAATATCATTTCACCTTTCTCCCATTCATTAAATCATTTTATTTAATGAATATCATCGAATTCTCCTAATTGCATAATTAACATTGTTTTAACTATTCAATTACTAATAAATCTGAAAGGAAATATAAAAGAGCAATGAAAAGTACTAATGAATGAGCAATTGTTTGAAGGAAAGAGATTACCAAATGGATTGAAGTAGCCAAACCAAGCACCACCAAAGCAAGAGAGACACAAGAATTTGTTAAGGGGAAAAAACAAGAAAAAACCCCAATATTATGAATGTAGGCAAATGCCTAAAGAATAATACGAAGAAAGAGAGATATTTTCAATCTTAGGCTTGCTTGATTGAGTCTTGAGGAATGAGAGGATAGGCACCTCAATAAGTAGAGGTGAGAAGGAGGAGTTATAATGTAACTCCCAACTTAATGGATGTCACCATTCATCTATGTGTGTGCAAAGTGCCACCTCTTAAGGATGTGGTTACAAATATTCCTTAATAAAGAAATTAAAAAATAAGTCATCCCCACACATGTGTGATATGACAAAAAAGTCAAAAGACTTGTAGGGATTCCTTTGGAATATTCCTACAAGTTAATTAAAAATTACATTGAAAGAATAACCTTTACCAAGTAAAGATTAATCTTCTAACATCCCCCCTTAAGCTTTACTTGGGGAGGTTACATCAAACCCTTCAATGGGTTATAATCCAAGATTTTTACAATGAATGATAAATTTATCTTTACAAAGAGCTTTAGTGAGAATATCTGCCACTTTACTTGCACCTTTACAATACATAAGAGAAGTTTGCTTGTCTTCAATTTTCTCTCTAATGAAGTGATGTTGAAGAGCCATGTGCTTGGTCCTTACATGAATTTTTGGATTCTTTGCTAGAGCAATAACACTTTGGATCATTTTTACTTCTAATGAAACCATGAGAAAGAAAGAAAGTATAGCCCAAATTATAAAATGTCAATATATAGACATAACAATAATAGATCTAGGTTTCCTCTCACTACATCATTGTATTGTAAAGAGAAATTGTATCAAGATTAATAATAAAGAACTTTGAAAATTTGGTCCTAGTCAATGGGCCCTTGGTCTCCTGATGAAGTTGAAAGGTTCTAAATGAGCCCACTAGGGATCAAGTCTTGTTGAGTGCAAAGGCTCTGACACCGAAAAAAGGGATGAGGCCGAGATCGTGTCCTAGATGAATTTGGCGGAATGGATACCCCTCAGTCCTTGGCTCTTAGTCGAAGAGGTTCAACCCAAGAAGTCTCGTGCTCCCGTATTGGGTAGCAAAAATGAATTTGTGGATGACCTCCATAAAAAAAAAAAAATTGGTCCTAAAGATGGTTTTTTTTAAAACCATAATGCCTTTAATAAAATAATGAAACATAAAAATTTCAAGAACTTGATCCCCATCAATTAAGAAAATAGATCTAAGTTCATCATAAATAAGTAAGTGCATACCATCAAAGTGGATGGAAATATTTTCCATGGGTCCCAAAAAAAAAAAACTCCAATGAGACTTGATAAAATATATGATTCATTATAGATAGGGCTCCCTATGCAACATTACTACAAATGTGACTAGCACATAAAATATATATGTAAAAGCTCCATTGAGACTTGATAAAGAGACTAATTTGCAAGACATATATAGATGGAATAAATCCATCAAGAAGGCAAATACTGCAATGAGCTTTTAATTTTCAAAAATATATAGATGAGATAAATCTATCAAAAAGATAAATTTACTAATTAAAAAAAAATCCCCTTTATCAAAACAATATAATTGTAGATGAGAAGGAAACACAAGGTTTGTTTTAAATATTGTAATAGATCAAGCCTTAGGTAGAGAGAATGATAATTTCACACAAAGTGTGATAGAAAGATCTCAGAGATATATTTAAATATGAAGGGGCACAAATCAAGCCACCTTGAATTAAAAATAATAATATTAAAAAAAACTTATGATGGATTAACGAGAATTGCAAACTATGACATGAAGGATTATTAAGTATAAATAAGTCATCAAGTCCAATAATAAAGCACTTGTGAAGTTATTTAAAAAATAAACTTTTTTATGTGAAGTAACATGTTGAGATGCACCTAAATCAATAACTCATTCAAAAGGTTTAGAAACATTAAAACTACATGTAAAAGCACATCTAGATTGATTACCATTGTTATGAAACTATTGATTATTTTGATTCATAGGTTTTTTCTCATTTTGTTTTTTAAAACAAGTATTTTTTCAATGACCATCCTTATTACAATAAGCGCAATGTGGTCTCTTAGAAGAGTTAAACTCTCTAGGATCATTGCCATTATTATAATGGGGTTTGGAATTATAATGTTGTTGTTTAGAATGAGGTTTAAATTTTTCCTTATGATTAGACAAAAAAGCATGTTCATTAGACTTAAGAGTACCAAACTGAATTAACTTAGCCTCTACTTGTTTTAATAAATCATGAAAAATTTCATAAGTTAATTAAGTAGCTAAAGAAGGAATAACTAATTGAGCATGAATATTAGTAATGAATTGTTGAAATTGTCTAGGAAGACACTTTTTAAGAATACGATGAATTAATCTAAGATTATCTAATTTAACTCCTAAGCCATTCAGTTGACTATTTAAAGCATCAAATTTCAATAAAAATTCATCCATGGATTTAAAATTAGAATACTTCAAATCTTCAAGTTGATCTTGAATTTGATTTTTTCTTGATTCATTTGAACTATCATAAATGGTTTTGAGTTTGTCCCATGCTTCATAGGTTGTTGTACATGTCCCAATGTGAACATATAATTTGGGTGACATGAAAATACCTATGAGGCCAAGGGCTTCCTCATTTTTAAGATTTCATTTTTCAATTTCATCTTTGGATGCAGACGAACCTGGTTTAGATTTAGGATCCGTAGCAACATCTAAAAGATGTTTGAAACAAAAAGTAAAAGAAATATGAGTATTCCAAGAATGATAGTTAGAACTAGTTAATTTAATTTCAACAATTAAAATTGACATGATTGCAATAAAAAAATCACAACTTTATAAAAAATAACAGTTATTATAAATATTAAAAAAAAATCTTCTTTTAGAAAAAAATAAATGCCTTCTAAAAAAGATATATAATTAAATAATAACAGCATAAATTAGATTTTTTTTAAAAATATATTATTTAATTGATTTTAATTTAAAATTAAATTAAAAATAAAAAATTATGAAAAATTACTAAAATTATATAATATTAATTTAAAACTAATAAAGAAAATTACATTAAAATTTTTAAAATTATAAACTAATAAATATGAAATGAAAGATTGAAAAGAACTTTTTTAAAACCTTAAAAATAGGATAAATACAAGATTCTTAAAAAGAGTAAAAAGTAGCTTAAGAATTAGAAAACTTAAGACATGCAAATATTAACTAATAAATAATAGAATCTTTTAAGACATGCTGCGTGGATTTTAAAAAATAAATGAGCAACATTTTTATTTAGATTTATGTTTATTTTATTTATAACTTTATTTCAATCGTTTATGATTTTATGAGAACTTATTAAAAAGACCTATTTAATGAAAAGAAGATATGAAAAGAGGGCGATGAAAAAGGATATGAAAAATTGAATTAAATCTTAATAATGCGGAATGAGCGGCAAGAAGAATTTAAAATGGACTTAAAACAATATCTCCAGGTGGTCGAAGCAAGCAAAATAATTTTTTTATTTGATGTTTTCTTTTGAAAAATAGAGGGTCCAATTTTTTAATTTTTTTTAGATTTTGATATTTTTATCAAATGAATCAAAATGAGGGTTTTGATTTATATATATATTTTTAAAAATAGATAGAGCTGATTTTCTTACAGATTTAAAAATTAAAAAATAACTCTTTATTAGAGGGTTTTTTAATTTTTATGCAAAAATAAAACATGTATGCAAAATATATTGCACAAATTTGAAATTTGAAAAACTTAGAAATATTTAGATAAAAAAAATACTTGCTATAAATGTTTGTAGATTAAAAATTTATTTGAAATTTGTAACAACTATAAAACCTACACAATAAAAGATAGGTTAGAAGACAAAAACAACCAAGATTAGACACTTGTTCTTCTTCTCCTTTTTGAGAGTGTCCCAAACGGTGTGCTAAAAAATCTGGTAAACCTTCAACAATGTAGCTCACTAAATATTAGTAATACCAAGCTCTGATACCATGAAAGAAAATATAAAAGAGCAATGGAAAGTACTAATGAATGAGCAATTGTTTGAAGGAAAAAGATTACCAAATAGATTGAAGTATCCAAACCAAACACCACCAAAGCAAGAGAGACACAAGAATTTGTTAAGGGGAAAAAACAAGAAAAAACTCCAATATTATGAATGGAAGAAAATGCCTAAAGAATAATACAAAGAGAGAGAGAGAGAGAGAGTTTCAGCCTTAGGCTTGCTTGCTTGAGTCTTGAAAAATGAGAGGAGAGGCACCTCAATAAGTAGAGGTGAGAAGGAGGAGTTAGAATGTAACTCTCAACTCAATGGATGCCACCGTTCATCTATGTGTGTGCAAAGTGTCACCTCTTAAGGAGGTGGTTACAAATATTTCTTAATAAATGAATTAAAAAATAAGTCATCCTCACATATGTATGAGATGACAAAAAAGACAAAAGACTTGTAGGGATTCTTTTGGGATATTCTTACAAGTTAATAAAAAATTGCATTGAAAGAATAACCTTTACCAAGTAAAGATTAATCTTCTAACAAAATCTAATTCCCTCCACTTGCAAGGGAATATTCCTCCTTTGCACATTCCTCCAAAAGTAATATTCTCATGGAATATTCCTTCTCCTTTTTCACAATTAAACTTTGTTTTAACTTTCTAAATATCCATTTTCCTCACCCATAAAAATATTCCAAAGGAATATTCCTTTTTGAAACAAACTTACAAGACTTCATATGCAAGTTAACTTACAAGAATTTTTATGCATGTCTTGAAAGTGTGTTTGTTTGGATTAATGTGAGCCCTTGATTAAATATCATCTTGCATTTTCAACTCTTGATGGGAATCCATGATCCATGCTTCCTTCTTCCATCATTGATCATTTATTAATGTTTTTGATCTCAACCCTTCATTTTTCATTTGCTCTCTTATAAATAGGTCACTATTTGGAGACAAATGAATCCATATTTTAACATCAAACTTATGTTGTTAAAAACACTCACACTTACACTCATATTTAGTATCTTTTTAGTTTAATATATTGCATATTAATGGCTTCCATGATAGCATAAATACATCTATTTAGCTCATTTGTTAATTAGGGTTTCAATCTTTTAATTTAAAATCTATTTAGATTGGCTTTATATTTGCACATCTAGATCATTTTAGCATAAAATCATGTTAAATTAGCTTGCATCATGTTCATTTAGCTTAAAATCATGCTTCATCACACAACTCACATTCATTCCATCATTTTTCTTCGATAAAACTGACTGGAACAAGCTCATTTATCCATGGAATTAGGAAAGGCTCATTGTTCCACATCAACGTGACATCACTCCCCCAATAGGATAAGTTTCAATGGATTAGAGTAGACATTTTTAAAGCTTTCATAGTTTAGTATGTTTGGTTTTAATGGATGCTTGGTTTAATTTGCATTTGATTGATCCTATTGAGATTGACATTAGTGGCTTAATTATGTTTTGATTCTTCATGGATCAAGCGTAATCGGCCCATACTAATCCGTCAGTCACATTCTAACGCTAAAGGGAGGGCATAACTGATCAAATTTAATCAATTTCTATCCCAAATTTTTTTTTTAATTCTTATAGGATACAACAACGCTCCAGAAAATTTTAGCGATGCTATCATCATCAGAAACAACGATGCCTAATTATTACCCTAGTGTTGATTAAAATAAACGGTGACGCCGAATACTTTAGAGGTATCAAGGATTTCCAAATGACGACACTCCCAAATAACGATGTTATCATTGTCACTGTCCTTTTGTATAGCAACACTAATTTTCATCAGAGAGATGCTCATTTGATTTATAGCAACGTTATCGTGAATAGAGACACTTTTCTCTAGTAAGCAAAAATAGTGTGGTTTTTTAGCATGTGCTTTAATTTTTTTACTTCATCTGCTCACTAACATGCCTCTAACTTTGTTCTGGTTTTTAGGCTAACTAGGCTTTGTAGGTTGGATGATAAAAGTTGAAGTGAAGAAGCATTCGTGTCTATAAATTTTATAATTGTAACAAGTGTTTCGACATTTTGGGGCAATTATAACCCATTTATGATACTTTTTTATTTCATGTTTTAGGACCACACTAGCTTTCAATTGGGTTTTAAAAGAACACTCAAACGGGATTAAAATAAACCCTCACATCATTTTACTTTGGGTTTAAAATTAAACAATACAACTTAACACTTCGTTTGGTGCATAAAATAAACTCACCTTTTCTTTGAAGGTTAAAATTAATGAGTGTTTGCTATGTTTTGTGATTTACATTTTTGTCATTGAATGCATATGCACTTCTCTCGCACCACTCAACGATCTTGAGAATCAAAAGAATTCCTTCAACATTTTGTATAATCACCCACATATTTCAATTTAGATTAAAATGAATCCCATGCTAGTGCAGGGAAAAGGTGTTGTGTGTGTTCTCTTCTTTCTTCATGCGATCAAGGAGATCGAACTACAAACATACTTTATTTCTTTTATTTATCTTTAGAGTGCCTGCCTCCCCACTTTGAAAGTAGGGAATGACCCAAGAGACAATGAGCTAAAGCCAAGCTTTTTCAAACCGCTATATAAAAAATGTGTTCATGACGAAAATCATAAATAACAGGTTCAGATGCATCATGCTGACAAGTGTCACCCTTAGTATCCACGTGACATGTCAAAATAATTTCTTAGGAAGGGACTAGGAGGCCTCTTGATTGAAATAATATTGAGCTTATCTTTCCGCGTGTATGGCCACCTTGAACGAAATCCCTTACTATGAATCAATTGTTTAGAAGCCAAAAACCTTTATGCTTGTTGGTGTAGGAATGGTCATTCTAAAGCTACCCCACATATTACTATTCATTGTTGAAACTAGGATATTTGAATCTTTAGGATTTGAGATTTGGCGGTCCCGAGAAGTGTGTGTCATGGAGGGGAGCTAGTGTCACCAAATCTCTAGTTATTCGCATTGTCTTGGTGTTTGGAGAAATTCAAGTGGGGATTCAACAAGTAGTATCTTTTGAACCTATGGTGGTAAATGCTCGTGAGTTAGTTTAATACTTTTCTTGGTTCTAAAACATTACAAACAAACATTCATAATCTTTCTCAGAATTTCAAATCCTTTGGTCTAAGGATGGATACCCTTTGAAAAAGTCCTGATATTAATGCTTTTCCTAAGAATTTATTCTTAGATACTTATAAGTATTTTGGTTTGTATATCAATCCATAATTCCCAAAGTTAACATAGGAAACTATGGCTTCAAGCTCATGATTTTTCACAAAATGGACTTTGTGAAATTGGTGATGTTTTTGACATAGAAATTCAGTTTGAACTTAATCAAAACAAGTCTTTGTGTTAAAAAGAAACTCATTTAAGAAAGATAAATTAACAAATTGAACCCTACATGACCATTTGGTGTCTAATCACTTTGTTGGAACAACCAAACCTTACGACTGCTATCATACAAGGAAAACATTGCAAAACATTGTCAAAATTATTGGGTCCTATTTCCAAAATCATTTGAGTTCTATTTTACCAAAATCATTGAGTCCTTAGGGTTTTATCACTTTAGAGGTATAGCATGTTTCTCACTACCTTGGTCTTATCAAACAAAGGTTCACTCTTGGTCAACATTGGGTCAAACATTTCATCCACCCCTTCATCAAATTTCATCCTTCACTTCATCAAACTTTGCAAAAAATTTGAATACACCAACACTTTTTAACTTAAACATCTATCAAACCAACCCCTAATTTAGCTACTTTGTATGTGAAATGTATCCTTTTCCATGCACCTATTTAAGTTAGTTATCATCTTTGAAATAGTTTATCTTGAAGGTCACGAGTCTTTCATAAATATTTCCAAGTTCATCAATATCCTTTTATCCAAAACATCAAAACAATCAAACTGAAGTCAAAAGTGTTGTCCCAAAATGTTTGCAAAGATCACTTTCCATATCATCCACCCTTCTCATCTCCCATTATCATCGTTTCTCCCAAAAGACAGAGTGTCTCTTTTACCTAGATTTGAGTCAACTAGAGAGTTAAAACATTACAAATCTCAACATAACTCTCCCATAGGTGACCCAAAATTTATGGTAAAAAGATCACAAAACAAGAGAATTATGGATAAAACCAAAGTCACATTCACCTCAAGTGATCCCAATCCTTTAGAATTTGATCCAAGAAGTCAAGTTACCCCGTTACAACAACCCTCATCTCCATCAGGGCCCTATGAGATTGAAGACGTTATGAACAACCCATTTAGACTTACTAAGGAAGAAATCATGGAGTAAAAACAATAACACCAAGCTTTAGAAAATGTTACTTTGATTTCCCCATCGTTGTTTGAGCAACCTTTGACATGAGACTTAACAACTCCCTCACTAGGGATAAATCAAACATCCACTCCTAATCTTGAAACTAGTCTTGCCAAAGACTTTGGTCTAACTCTTCCATTTGAAAGCAACACACTTGTGGGCACTCTCAATACCAATCCACCTCAAATCCCTACTTGGACACCAACCATTCCTGAACACCCCTTGCATCAACATAAACCACTTACACTTCATGAATCCACAATAAAATCAACATATCAAAGGTGCCCATCTTCATCCATCCCCATAAGAACCACAAGTGTTCCCAACATCCCACAAGGAAGTGTGGACCAAGTGTCTCAAATTGACCCACAAGGGCATGCCAACACCATAATGTAAAATCAACCCTTAACACAAATAGGGACATCTCTATCCAATCCCCCAACTTGTTCATCTACACCATTGGTTTCACAAAACACATCCATCCCATGTCCATTATTGACCTGAATCAGAACAATCTCTTGGTTATGAATCTCGTTAACCCAGGTAATACTTTGTCCACATCCCTAGCACAAGGAAATCCTCAAGACATCAGTCAATGGAACCTTTTTAATCAATGGACTCAAGGGCCTAGTATGGAATTTCCATCGTAAAATCTAATGACACCATCCTCATCTTTCCCCATGGTCCCCTTCACCATGCAAAATCAAATGGGACCTCAAACTTACATTCCTTCGTCTCAATCCACTATCCTCCAAGAAATGTGGAACCAAGGGAACTCCCAACCTCTCATCAACAACTCGCAACCCACTCACAATATCAACACCCACAATCCATCATAGATGCCCCAACAACCACCTGATCCTACATTGCAAGAACATGTCTTAGCTTTACAACAAGCACAACAGGCTTATCAACAAGTCGTTCAATAGAAGAAGAAACAAAAACAAATAGCCCTAATAGCACAACAACAACAACACCAAAAACAAGAAGCCCTAACAGCTCAACAACAACAACAACAATAGCAAGTAGTCTTAGCAACACAACAAGCAGCCCTATCAATGCAACAATAGCAAGCAACACAACAACAACACAAGCAACAACATCAAACCCAATAGAAAGCCCTAGTGGAACAACAAAAATAGCAAGCCCAACATCAAGCCTTAGCATTACAACAACAACAACAATCCCAACAAAAAAAACAAGCCCAAAAGAAATCCTTAGCAGCACAACAACTACAACAATCCCAACAAAAAGCCCTAGTGGCAGAACAACAATAGCAAGCCCAACAAGCAGCCCTTGTAGCTCAACAACAACAAGCCTTACTAGCTCAACAATATTCCCAACAACAACATCAACAAAGTACCTACTATAATCCTCAATAGAACATCGTCAATACAAATGCATTTGGAACATACACATCAACACCTCAATCACCGTCACAAAATATCACACCACCATACACACCATACACCACCTTATCATATCAAAATCCCACATATAATTCATCCACCATACCACAATATGCAACATATGTTCCACCACCAAACCTGCAAGATGATCTAGCATCACAACTTAAGGTGTTATCAGAAGAAATGTAGGATCTTTAGATGGGCAAGACAAATAAGCCCTAGACATAGAACCTATGTCCATATCCATTCAATCGAAACATCACAATGGTACCATTCCCTCTTGACTTTGAAATCCCTAAATTTGATAAATACAAAGGGAGGGGAAGTCCTATGGACCATGTCAAAAAATTTAATGTCATGTGTATGGAGGTGGCCTACAATTATTCTTATTTAATGTGCATCTTCCCCTGAATTTTAACAGGTCTTGCCATGGATTAGTTTTCTAAACTTCCTCTCAGTATCAAAACTTTTCAAGAAATCGCCGATAAATTCATTGATCACTTCTCCTTCAATCTTGACATGGACGTAAGCTTAGAAGAGTTGTATACTCTCAAACAAAACAAAGGAGAATCTTTCACCAATTTCTTGCAACGGTGGAGACAAAGAGCTAGTAAGAGAAAGTTGCCCCTTCCCGATGAACAACAAGTGGGGATCATCATAGAAAATATGGATCTAGATCTATCCTTCCACTTAAAAATGCAGTGCATCACCTCATATGATGAGATTTTCCCTAGATCCCTTAACATCGAGAGATCTCTAATCTCACAGGGAAATACTCAACCTTACAAAAACAATCAACCATCAACTAGTTTGAATGAGAAGCCTCATGTCTAGGCTAAGAACAAGAACGTAACAAATGATGGTGTGGTAGATGATAAGGTGGTCCTAAGTGCTCCCATACCAAATAAAAATGAATTTTCTAACATTCAACCAAATGTGTAACAAATGACACCTCCTCAAAACAATCATATCAACAACACCGACGCACAACAAAGGTGAACCCCTAACAAAAACAACTATCCAAAACACAAGTACAAAATTATCTGAACCTAAGCATCATGAAGAATTTGGTTGAGTCAAACATGATAACACTTCCCAACTTTGAAAACTACCAAGAACCACAAGAGAAACCATCCTAGTACAATGAGAACAATATTTGTGACTTTCAAAAAATCAAAGGACACAAAACAGTGAACTGCATGAGGCTCAAAAATATTATCCAAGACCTTATAGAGAGTGACACTATATCTGTTGAAGTACTAGCCAGAAATCGAGATCTTAAGATATACAAGAACACTATGCCAGATCATAAAAAAAGGAACAATACCAAAAAAGCTGAGGATTGCACAAACGTGTAGCATACCTATTCCAATATGGTCACTTCTTGTGATAGTTTCATCACCATTGTCACCATCAAAGGGCCTAGTGCACAGTGTGGAGTCACCGCACAAAAAGGAAAAGTCACTATTCAAGGAGTTCCATCTCAATCTAGGCTGCAGCCTACTTTTCCAATATCCAATCCCAACAAATACAATCTCCTAGATCAACTTAAGAAGACCCCCACACAGATATCTATCTTGGAACTATTGAGAACATCTCCCGCACATAGGGAAATCCTTGAGAATGCTTTGTCTTCATCATTCATCCTCAAGGATATTGATACAAATCAATTTCAAGCTATGGTAGGGAATATCCCTAATCATCTTCTCACCTTCTCCGAACAAGACCTACCATCACAACCATCTCATAACCATGCCTTACAACTTGAGTTCGTTATTCATAAAAATAAGGTCAAAAGATTCTTATTGGATGGAGGTGCTAGTTTGAACATTTGCACTCTTCATTTGATCAAGAACCTGGGCTATTCAGTGGATACTATTAAGAAAGCAAAGAGTACAACCATCAAAGCATATGATGACCAAGAGCAGGTATCACAAGGTATCATTGCACTACCCATCCAAGTGGGATCTATCATTACAAAGACTGCATGCCAAGTGTTAGACTTGGATCTCCCATACAACATCCTGCTTGGTTGACCATGGATCCATGCCATAAAAGTTGTAGCCTCGACCTAACATCAATGTGTAAATTTTCCTTTCGAGGGCAAATAAGTTACCATCCATGAAGATCCTGAACCCTTTTATTACTACAAGAACATTGAGACCAAGTTATATAAGATCCCTCAAATACCTAAGAATGATGAAGGGCCTACACCATCCTCCTCATTCGTGAACCCATCATCACTTGCATCAATATCAAAAATAAAAATACCTATTGTGCAGAAAATTCCTAACATCAAAGCAGTGATCCAAGATGATTGTTGTGGAAACTATAAGTTAATGAAGAATACCTTTGTCTTGGGAGAGCTACCTCTTTCTCCTCAATACCATGGGAAACCCACATCTAGAAACAAAGAGCCTGAAACAATCAAGATGGAAGCTACTAACTTCACCAAGTGGGGAGATTTGAACCAAGAAGATGTCAACGAGGAGAATGCCTCTAAACTGCTATATCAGGATGAACGACCTATCCATGTTCTTCCCATGGAAGATGACAATAAAGGCTTACAACTAATGAAGGGATGGGGCTATAACAAGAATGAGAAGTTAGGATAGAATGAAAATGGTTTGCTAGAACCCATCGTTCATGAGACACATCTAAAGAATCTTGGACTAGGTTGTACTACTAGCAAGGTTGCCCTTATTGGAAAAGGTACTTCTGCTAAATAAGTTGGGGCTTCCTCTTGGTTACCTACATCATGTGATACGACCCTAGATGACTTCCCCCTTGATATTTTTGACTTATTTGAGAACAACTCTCTCTTCAAGATATCCATAACATCCTTTTCTCTGAGCAATCAACCAATTGAATTACGCCTAGTATACCCACAACTCATTGACTTGGACCAACAAGGACCACCGATTCTAGATATATTTGAAAATGGTGAAGCGATCTCAGAATTCATGGGACTCCTTAACCACTTATCATGGGCAGATCACAAAGCAAATTTTGACATAGAGCTAGACACACACAACTCATTGACTTGGACCAACAAGGACCACCGATTCTAGATATATTTGAAAATGGTGAAGCGATCTTAAAATTCATGGGACTCATTGACCACTTATCATGGGCAGATCACAAAGCAAATTTTGACATAGAGCTAGACACAAGGACGTACTACAGGGAAACAATTGAATCCTTCAATCGCAAAATTGATAAAATGCAACTAACATGTAGATCTTTAAGTGAAAACCGCATTGTGGAACTTTCTAATCCTAAAATAGTAAAAATAAAGGATGCATTTGAAGGTCATGAAAACCTCCTTGAGGTGCCCAAGGATGAAGGATTCAATCTCCCCCTTAGTGCAATGCATCCAGAGAAGTTAATAGTTCTAGCAGAAAAGGCCACTCTAGTCAATGTGGGAACAAAATAAGCACCCAAGATCACATTCCATGTTGAATCCATGTTGGATGAAGAAAAGAAGAACCTAGCAACGTTCCTAAAAGAGTGAAGAAACAACTTTGCATGGTCATACACTGATATGCTAGGGCTCAATCCAGAAGTAGTTGTGCATCACTTAGTAGTATATCTTGAAGCCAAACCAATGAAGCAAAAATTAAGGAAGATACACCCTCAGATAACACTCTTGGTGACATTTGAGTTACAAAAGCTTCTTGAAGTTGGATTCATCTGACCCATAGATTATCCTGAGTAGGTTTCAAACTTGCTACCAGTCTCCACACTCACCAGGGGTATCAAAATCTACAATGATTTTAGAGACTTAAATAAATCATGCCCGGAGGATGATTTCACTCTTTCTAACATCGACCTCATTGTGGACTTAACAGTAGGGCATGAAATGCTATCACTCATGGATGTTTTTTCAAGCTATAGTCAAATCATAATCGCCAAGGAGGATCAACACAAAACTGCATTCACTTGTCCATGAGGAACATATTGTGGAACATGATACCATTTGGGCTAAAAAATGCAGGAGCAACCTATCAAAGAGCAGTGAACCTCATCTTTCATGACATGATCCAAAACAAAGTCAAAAATTATGTGGATGTTATTTTGGAAAAATTAAATAAAGGAATGAGCACATACAAGTTGCAACATAGATTAAAGATCTGCGAGTAAGAGGATAATCTGCAACTAGAATAAACGATGTTAATCCTAATCTAAATAATATTAATCTAAAATCAAACAACAAAGAACGAATAAGTAAACATAATAACTAAACAAATTAATGGAAAGCTCTCACCGAATATGTGTTCACTCCTTCGAATTATCTTGATTGCTCTTCTCCATTTTGCCTTTTCAGTATTCTTGCCCTCAGATTTCTTTGTTTGAATGCAAGCATAACTTCGTCGAATGTCTAAGAAAAATATCGAAGATAAGTTTCTTCTCAAAAGTGTATGATTTCGGGAGGAGGAATAATGATAATGACAGGCCATTTTATAGATTTTGAGTTTTCGAACGATCGGCTCAGATTGAAAGAGAGATTGACGGATGAGATTGATGAATGCCTTGTGATGTGAGTTATGTCTCAAATAGATCGTGAGTTAGAACACGAGTCAAGAAAGACTGCAAGATAAAGACTAAGTTAGAACGTGAGTTAGAACACGAGTTCAAGATCTTAATCTTGAGTTAAGAGTTTTCGAAAACAAAAGAAACAAACTTTGTATGTCAAAGACAAAGTTAGAACTCAAAGAATAATGCATTCGAATGCAAACAGGCGTTAGAACTAGTTAATCGACTAGTTGTGACGGAGAGTCTTCTCGCAGAGATAAATAGGTGTTGAATCCGGAGATAACTGGAGAACTAAAAATAGATCTCGAGTCAGAAGGTGAGTGAATGATTAGTCAACTAAATGATAGAAAAATGTGACATAAATAATTAATAAATATGAATTAAATGTTAATTTAATTCAACATTCAAAAATGAATTGAATTTAATTAAATAAATAAAGATAATTTATTTAATTTGACTATTGAAAAAGGATAAATTGAATAATTAAATAATAAATATTTAATTATAGATAAAGGGGGTTAAATGAATAATTAAATAAAGACATTTAATTATAGAAGGAAGAATTAATAAAGGGGGTAATTAAATAATAAATTATTTAATTAAGAAGGAAAGAATTAATTAGTTAGCGACATAATTAAATAAATATGATTTATTTAATTAATCAAGTTGAATAAAAGAATTAATGAATTAGTGAATTAATTAAAAAGGGGTATTTAATTAATAGAAGAAATATGTGTTAGAAAATGTAATTAAATAATAAACAATATGTAATCATGACCATGAACTATAGAAAATTATGTCGAATGTGTACTCGCAGGCCTAGACAAATTTCCGGTGTCTACAGATTGCCCCTCTTTGATACAATTTTGTTTCAGCATTGTGTCAAAGAAAATATGCCCTGATCGTGCCCCAGCATGAAACAGGTTAAGGTATGCCCCCTCGGGAAAATTGACAATTTTTGAAAAATTCCAAAAAAATCAGGAAATATTCCCGATAAGTCAATTTGATAGTCTGAAATGCTATGGAGTTGACGGAATTGAATTTGGAGATGATATGGACGTGTACGGGTCATTTGAAGTTGAAAGGTTAAGCGGCCAATATACTAGGTCAAAAAAAAATGCCACCCAAACCCTAGCTGTAAATAGGAATTAGGTTGAAACCTAATTCATTTGCACCCAGAAGAGTTAGGAAAACTAAGAATTTGCTCTGACTAGCGGACGAAAATGGCACCCATACCCTATGCTGCGCATCGAGGATACCGGATCCGGACATTCAGGCAGCCAACCGACGCAGGACCACTCGTATGTACCCAAAAACGAACCTTTGAAATTTATTTTTGCACACTTTTCTAGGTCTTTAAAAATTATTTAGCATATGCGGTTTTTCGTAAACAACGCATATGCCGTCATATTCGCCGCATTTGACTATGAAACGACGCATGTGCGAAAACATGCCTAGGCTAGATTTAGGCTTTTTAGGGAAAACACGCATTCAAAATATAATGCACCGCATATGTATATATGCAACGCATTTGCATTAGGATTAGACGCATGTGGGATACTGAATCGCATATGCATTAGTGAAACGCATATGTAGTAGATAGATAGGCTGTAGAAAATGCACCGCATATGGTATTTTGCACTGCATTTGGTTTATTTCATTGCATTTGCAGTAGGTAGAAAGTGGGTTTATGAAATATGTGACGCATATGTAATATGCACCACAAACGAGGTGTTATGCAACGCATTTGTAAAAATGCACCACATCTGTGAAAGTGAGCCGCATTTGGCTGGTAAAATTTTTTGAAATTTTTTTCTAAGAAAAACTTGAAAATTCTTGACATCATGGTTTAAATGTAGGTTGTATTAGATCCTATATATACACGAGAGACATGTCCTGACACATTCGATCTGAGAGATCATTTGACTAGTGCAGAGATACGGCTTCTATGGAGACTTGGTCTATGTCATTGTTTGTCGATGCCACTATTCGGGCGAACAGGGGGATGCTTACGGCATTATGCAAGCGATGGCACTCTAAGACATCGTCATTTCATTTTCCGACTGGGGAGGCGACTGTCACATTGGAGGATGTGTACAGGATATTGAGACTACAGATTAGAGGAGAGCGGGTGATGTATGATACCCAGCGTGGATTGACCGAGCTAGCGAGATTTTATCAGGTGGATGATATCAGTAGGCTCGGAATCAAGCATTATGAGATCAGATGGCCAATATTAGCGGAAAGATACAATAGGATTGAATGCATATTGTGTACACTGATAGGGGGGATAGTTCTACCAGACCGACGGGGTCATAGTTTTTCGATTGGATGGGATGTGATGTTGGTTGGTATGCTGGAGAGAGACTATGTATGATTGGGGTCCTTGTCTACTAGGGATGTTATATTTTCACTTACACGATATTGCATACAGAGATGCACAGTCACTAAGTTGTGGGACCACTCTGCTGATGGTGTGGGCTTGGGAGAGGATAGCTATTTTTCGTCCTCCAGTTACTGTAGAACGATGGGAGAGATTACCGTATGTGTTCCGGTATACAGGACACATCACTCAGACTCATGTTGGAGACACTGGATTTTGGAGACATGCACTAGACATTCTGGATCAGTTTACGTGGAGACCATACATGGATTGTGAGGAGTGGTTGGATGAGGACAGACATTTGGTGTTCTGCAGACAGACACAGTACCTTATTGGGAGGATTGTTTCGAGTGTGCATATCATTGAGAGACACTTTCCAGATAGAGTTCTAAGGCAGTTCAGCAAGGTTCAAGATGAGCCTCAGAGTAGAGCAAAGTTTGCTCGTTCGTCTAGAGAGGTTCCATATTGGGGGGCCATGATTCTTGTTGCTACCGCAGAGGCATAGATATAGGCCTTACAGCCAGTATAGTGGGGATGGAGAGATGGAGTAGTAGACCCAAGGACGATAGCTGCATATGACGCATGGTGGGTAGAGCATCGACCTGTTCCTTACACAGATTCGGATCAGCCGACACCCATTGAGAGATGAGGCACAGGATCAAGAGGACGGCGGAGAGGCGGAGGTGCCAGAGTTGGTAGAGTTGGAGGGAGAGGTGATGATGGCAAAGGTGGTAGGCGAGGATGGAGAGGATGGAGAGGGGGTTGAGTAGGTGGACTTTCACCTATCCATGAGGTAGTAGTATAGGATGCACCGATGTTGGACATCAGAGGTGGAGCTGATGTACAGGCTAGAGATGAGCATGCTGTCGAGGAGGCAGTTGTAGAGGAGCGTGCAAAGGTGGATATTAGAGCAGAGGATGTTGTAGAGGATGTAGATATGGATATGGATATAGACCCTCTAGTATTCTAGCAGGATATGGAGAGGATGATGTTGAGGAGGAGGCACCGATGGAGGAGCAGGAGAGAGCTTAGGGAACGGATTGTGGAGGGGAGATGGGAGGATGATGCTCCTAGGGATGGTGATAGGGAGGCTTTAGAGGAGAGACTTAGACTGATGAAAATTTTTTTTGATGCTACGAGGATAGAGAGAGGCAGTGCCTATGCCAAGAGAGACAGTGCACACGCAGAGAGAGACAGTGCTCGTACGGAGAGGGATAGTGCACTCATGGAGAGGGATCAGGCCATAGCTTGAAGACAGGAGATAGAGCAACAGTTCACAGAGGTCAAACGCCTTTGCAGTGGGTCTTCATCTGATGGAATTGTATGAGAGTTAGTCAGATCAGTTGAGAGAGCTACCTATTATAGGGCTTTATATGAGGCAGTGGTGCCAGCAAAGAGATGAGCTCCTAGCTTTTTAGAGGTTCGCAGCCAGAGATCACAGGGTAGGAGTCACACCAGGACACAGAGCATAGAGGGAATGGTAGGACCACCAAGGGCAGGTCCGTATGAGAGGCCTTCCACCTCACAGAGAGCACCTTCAAGGATTTTCCCACCACCTTCACCACGTGACAATAGTGGCAGTGGGACACGATGACAGTTATATATGTACACATTGTATTTTGATCAAAGAGCCTGCGAGCTCGTGTTTTATTTATGGATACATTCTGACATTATACTGTGACACATTATTTTGAGCAATATATATATATTATTTTGGCAGCTTCTATATGATATGCAATTCTTTTTTATGGATGATGCATTATTTCTACATGATTATGTTTCCTAGATGATGTATATACATGTGTTATGAACGAATGTTTCTACATGTTATGAGTTACGCATTTTATAATGTTATGGATGTCTTAATTTACTTATGATAATGGATGCAATGTTCTATATGATGCTCATTTATATGTGATGGGGGTATGTACATGCAATGTTTACATTATTTATGCTATGATGATGAAATGCCTATTATGTCATGATTTAGGATGTATGCAATGAAGATGTTAATGTTACTATCTATATGTTTTAAATACAATGCAACTATGTGAAATGCTTATTGAATGTATGCATGTGAAAATGATCTAATGTTTTTATTGTGTCACAGGACTTTATCATTATGTCAAAGAAGAGAAATTTTAGCACGAATGAATTCAGAATGTTAGCAAGAAATAATGAAGTTTGATTGATTGAGAAAAAGATATAATCTTTGATATATTGCCAAATATGCTATGCTTGCTTATTTATCATCATTGGGCGGGACATGACACAAATGGATAGTACACACTATGATATAAGATAGACCATAGTGTACAAAGTCATCCATCTACGAAGAACAGACAGTCATAAACAAGGAGTGTCTTAACTCATACTAAGGAAAAAATTGCCCCAGTCGTTTTGTCGAGACAAACCACAGACAATAGACAAATAAAAGACAGGTCATGAGACGTCATTGCTCCTCTAAATCCTTGATAGGACATCCTTGAGGAAACTAGTAACATGACTCAAAAACCAATGTTTAGAAAAGACAGTTGACAGACAACAGCCAAAGAAAAAGAGTCCTGAGACATCCTTGCTTCTCTAAATCCTTCAAGGGAGATCCTTGAGAAAGCTAGTAATCGAACCAATTCACAAATTGATAGAAAGATAAGACAAAGTAAGATATAAAGTCAAAAAGCCAAATAAAAGTATTCGCCAAAACTTGATCTTGTAGGACTGTTTGATGTTTGACATAGCGTAATGTGAGAGATGACACATACCGCATAAGACGTTGAGTCTGGTTCGACTTGGTGACTATCTGTATAAGGCATGACAAAGCCTGGTTTTAGAAAGACACATGCCGTATAAGACGTTGGAGCCTGATGACATTGAAGTGACAAGCTACATGAGACTATGACAAATTTGATGACGTTTGTTGACAAGAAAGACATATCTTGCTAAGACATAAGTTGATCGATTTGACAATGTGTTTGATGTTGACTTGGTGACCGTTGAGATGTTTTTCCTTGTTGACGCATGACTTGTTTTGATTCCCTGATTGATAAAAAGTGTGTAGACAGTGTATGACATGAGATGATACCCTAAACTATGATATGCAACTTGTGTGATAGTGATTGTGAATGAACCCTATTGGAATGACCTAGTTGGTCTCAGGAGCTCATCAATTGATTAGCCTTGCCTACGTTGTACACGCAGAGACCTTGTAGTTCGACACAACCAATGACTTTGAATGTACAAAGAGTCATGACTTAAATGTGTGTGATACATGACAAACCTAGACTGGCAAACCTAATGCCTCAAGGGCACATCAATTGATGGCCTTGCCTACATCCCAGTCGCACAGGCAACGTAGTTCGACTATGATTGATTGAACATGACTGACTTGACTCTATTTTTGGTATTTTCTGACATGTTTTGATTTTTTTGGATTTTTGAAGTTTTTTAATGTTTTTGGGATTTTTCAAGATATTTTCGAGGGTGTGACATTATTCACAAGGTGTCAGGGCACAGAACATGGATTTGCCCCTAGTCAGGAATAAGACTTGCAAGATAGAGTGGGCAATGTGACTGAATGGACGTTAGATGTCAATCATTCCAAGCAATGGATAAGACAACCATTTATTATGAGTGATGGTGAAAAGGTCTGATTAGAATGATGGTAGACAAAAGAGTGAGCTTGGATACACATGGCGCTTGTTTGCCAGGTTTTCACCATGGTACTTATCCATAGCGCCACCGAAGCGGTTTTCACTATTGGACGAATTTATTTCTCTTTACTTTTTTGATTCTCAATATTTTTTTTGGTGTTACAAAGATGCCTGTTTGCCAAGTTTTCCTCAAGGTAACCATTTTTTTGTTTTTTCCATTTTTTTTTTGTATTTTTTAGATTAAGACACGAATTCTCAGAAGCTAAGCGTAGAACCTCTTTAAATGCAGACTGTTGATAGGTGAAAAAAGTGGCTCTCCTTCAGGAGTAGAGAGTTGGTACGCTCCTGATCCAAAAGCTTATGTGACTATATAAGGCCCTAACCAGTTAGGTTCAAACTTACCTGGTTTTTCTCGTTTAGCTTGATTCTTAGGATTCTCCATTAAAACCAGGTCACCAATGTCAAAGTGTCTATTGATAACTTTCCTATTGTAGCTACGACGAAGACGATTCTGATATGCTTGCAAATGGTCTAGTGCTTTTTGTCTTCGTTCATCTAGTAACTCTAGCTCTTGTAACGTAGATACACGGTATTCTTCATCATCAATGTGACCCTTCAAGGATACCCTCAGGGAGGGTATTTCAACCTCAATATGTAAGATAGCTTTAGACCCGAATACGAGGGAATATGGAGTGGCACCAGTGGGAGTACGGATGTTTGTGCAGTAAGCCCATAAGGCAGGATTCAACTGTAGGTGCCAGACACGACCAGCATCATTGACAGTCTTCTTCAGGATTCTAACAATGGTTTTATTAGATGTCTCGGCTTGGCCATTACCTTGTGGGTAATACGAGGTGGGGAAATGATGTTTGATATGGAAATCTTCATATAAATGTCGTACTTCTTGGTTCTTGAATGGGCGGCCATTGTTTGTGATTATGGATTGGGGTACACCATACCGACAAATGATATAGTTTAAGATAAACTTAGATATTTGTGTGCTGATGATGTAGGTCATGGGAATAGCTTCAATCCATTTGATAAAGTATTCAGTGGCAGTTATGATGAATTTATGGTCGTTGGATGATGGAGGGTGTATCTTACCTATGAGGTCAAGTCCCCATTGGGCAAAGGGCCATGGTGATGTAATCGGACGAAGCTCCGATGTTGGTGCTTTTATCAAATCTCCATGTATCTAACACTGTCTACATTTCTTTACAAAGATATATGAGTCCTTCTCCATTGTAGGCCAATAGTAACCTAGTCTCATAATCTTATGGGCTAAAGTAGGACCACTCGAATGAGATCTGCATATACCCTCATGCACCGCTTGCAAAGTTGTTTGTGCTTCCTCAGCATCGAGACATCTCATTAGGGCGTTATCTAAGGTACGTCTATACAGGGTTTCTCCGATAATGGTGTACTTAGCTGACTTTCGGATGAAGGTTCGACGTTGGTTATTGGACAATTCTAGAGGTAAGGTTTGGTCAGTTAGATAGTCAAATATGTCTTTATACCAAGGGGACGTAGGACCAACAATGGTACACACCATCTCAGTATCGGGGACATCATAGGCGGGGACCAACAGCTGTTCAACTAGAAACTCAAGCTTAGGCACATTACTCGAAATATCCAACAAGGAACCCATGGTTGCCATAGCATCTGCAGCCCTATTCTGAATATGTGGTATTTGTTGAAAGGTAATGTCATTGAAATACTACTTGAAACTATCAGCCATACGCTTGTAAGGGGCAAGCTTCTCATCCTTAGTCTCGTAATCATCATTTACTTGCCGGATTACTAGCTGAGAATCGCCAAAAACATGTAGACTCTTAATCTTCCACTGAACTGCCATTTTTAATCCTATCACTAAGGCTTCATACTCTGCTATGTTGTTGGTACAAGGGAAAGCAATCTTGAATGATTTAGGAATGGTATCGCCTTGAGGTGTAACAAATAGGATACCTACTCATGAACCATGATTTGTATGTGACCCATCAAAGTATAGTTTCCATTTGGTTTTAATGTCAATGTTGAAGAAAAATTCATCAGGAAAATATGCCACTAAAGGATGGTCTGCCTTCATAGGTGCATCGGCTAACTATCTGCAATCACCTTCCCTTTTATAGCCTTCCTCTCGACATATTGGATGTCATACTCACTAAGTATTATAACCCATTTAGCCAATCGACCTGTTAAAGCTGCCTTACTTAGGAGGTATTTGAGGGGATCAATCTTTGCAACCAACATTGTTTGGCGATTGAGCATATAGTGCCGAAGTTTTTGGGTAGCAAAGACTACCACAAGACAGGCACGTTCTATGTTGTTGTAATTCAATTCATATCCCACTAAGGTACGACTGATGTAATAGACTGCTCTCTCATGACCTTCATCATCGTTTTGTGCAAGAAGAGCCCCTAATGCCGATTGAGTTGCTGAAATGTATAGTATCAATGGTTTTCCCTCTGTAGGTGGCATTAAGACTGGTGGAGTGAGCAAATAGTCCTTAATTTGTTGGAAGGTTTCCTGACATTTAGGTGTCCACACAAATGATACTCCTTTCTTGAGTAGATGTTGAAATGGGTATATTTTATCTGCCATTTGTACTATGAAACGCCTGATGGACTATATTCTTCCCTGTAGTGTTCTGAGTTGACCAATGTTGACTAGAGGAGGCATTTCTATGATAGCTCTTACCTTCTCTGGATCTACTTCAATGCCTCTTTAGGAAATGATATACCCTAACAATTTCCCTGATTTTACTCCAAAGACACATTTCTTTGGATTCAACCTGACGTTGTAATTCTCTAGCCTCTGGAATATCTTGTCTAGAACCTTCAAATGATCTTCCCTTGTTTCTGATTTAGCTATAATTTCATCTACATAATCTTCCATGAGAATATGTACAAAGTCATGGAAAATCATAGTCATTGCCTGTTGATAGGTAGCTCTTGCGTTCTTAAGGCCAAAAGGCATAACATTCCAACAGTATGTGCCCCATGGACATGTGAAAGTTGTCTTGTATTGGTCTTTAGCTGCTATTTTGATTTGGTTATATCCAGAGAAACCATCCATGAGGGATAGCATCTCGTATCCTGCTGTAAGATCTACTATCATGTCGATTTTCGGCAAAGGGAAGTAATCCTTAAGACATGCCTTATTGATGTCTCTAAAGTCTGTGCAAATGCGAATTCCCCCAATTGGTTTAGTCACTGTTACAAGATTTGATATCCAGTCTGCATAGTCTATCGTCCTTATGAATCCTACATCCAAGAGTTTCTTAAGTTCTGCCTTGACCAATAGAGCAATTTACAGATGCATTTTCCTTAACTTCTGTTTGACTGGCTTAATACCTGGCTGTAGTGGTAAATGATGCAATATTAGGTCTGGATCCAACCCAGGCATGTCAGCATATGACCATGCAAAGTTTATCTGTCTCTTCGTGAAGAAGTCCTTAAGCTAAAGTTTTTCTGTCTCTGTTAAAGAAGCTGCAAGGTATACCATTTGAGGATTCTCTTATGTACCTATGTTGACTTCAACAGACTCTTCCACTAGTTTCGGTGACTTTTCCTGTTCAAGGCGGAGAATATTTAAACCTCTATCCTTGGGTGCCTCTGAGAGGTTTTCACCCTCGGATACGTCCTTTATTTTGACTGTTTCTTCGTCCAAAGGTGCCTTTTGGTTTTCACCTAGAGACTCATCATTTTTATTTTCATCGCCTTTTTTCTGTTTATTCTAATTTTTGTGACTAGAGGTGTAAATAGACTCCCCAAAATATGCTTTATCGTTCAGTTCTATGGTAAAACCAGCTTTATGATCTCCTCTTGGTATGCCTTCTCTAAGTCCTATGAACTCAACAATTGCTTCATTGTTCTCGAATGTATCTATGATAGGTGTACCTTTTTGATCCCAGTCGATAAGTTCGGGATATATAAGGGGCATATCATCATCGGAGTTTTTAAAGGTAGCTACTGACAAGGTGAGTATAGAATGGTTGGCATGGTCACAGAAGTTTTGGACTAACTCCTTGTTCTTCTTCCTAGGGGTAGGTAAACTCTAATGTGGGACTGTTGCAAGGACTGAATCATCAGAAGATGGTTTGTCAGGTGCCCAAGATGCATGATCAAGGGTTTCCCAATAATAGTTCTTTTTCCATTCTTCTTTGGACAAGTGTTTCCTATGACGGGGACTAGATGGTTTTGGTACAAGTTTTATCTTTAGGTCTAATTATCCAAATAGAGCATCTATGTTCATGGTACTGGTAGAGGAAAGGGAATCCCATTCACAATCGCTTGAGTCAGGGGATTCATCGTAAATTGGAGGTTTGTCGTAAACTAGGGGAAGTGGTTCATGAGATATCTCGATGTCTGTGCAAGCACTCACTTCCTCTTGAAATGGTGATGAAGTACCAAGAAACCCAATTCTAAGCAGTTGAAAACCCTAGCCCTAGGTATTTCGGTTGTGGTGAGATAGTGATCGGTTTCGTCCTTCCATTTTGATGTAGTCCTAATGCACTATGTCCGTCATCTTCGTTTTGCATTATCTTAAAGCCTTTTCCATATTGGTCCTTACCTATTTGAATAGACGGGGAGGGGTATGCATTGTCTTCTTGATACAACCAGGAGTTAATATCACCTTGATCCACAATTTCTTCACTTAACTCTCCCCATTTGGTCAATGTCATTGTAGGGGGAACATGAAATGTGACTACTGATTGTCTTCTATTTGCCACGGGTAAGCCATATGCCTTAGGTGGAATCAATAAACTGACACAATATGATTCCTTTATATGATATTCGCCATAGCCCTTGTCTTGGATCTCGACCTTAGGAGTGGATGATGGTGGTTTGAATGAAATGGACTTAGTAAGATGTAATGGGTCAACACATAGGGATAAAGTGGATGATGAAGCTTCTTGGTTAACTGGTACTTGTCGTTGTAAAATTTCCCTTAGGCTTGTACAGTACTGAAAAGGATCTGGATCACCATCAATCGTGATCTTTGTGCCATTATACGGGAACTTAAGACATTGGCGATATGTTGAAGGTACAACTTTCATTGCGTGTATCCAAGGTCTACCTAACAACAAGTTGTATGGAAGGGTGAGATCCAGGACTTGGAAGCTGGTGTTCATGATTGTTGGGCCAATTCTGATAGGGAGTGTGACAACTCCTTTGGATGATCTTTCCTCATCATCATAAGCCTTGATGACTATAATCTTAGAGGTGTCTACGCAATCTTTTGAGAATCCTAATGCCTTAACCAATTTTAGGGTACACAGGTTCAAACCTGCTCCTCTATCTAGCAAGACTCGTCGGACTTTAGTTTGGTGGACTAAGACTTTAAGATGTAAGGGGTCATTATGATCAGACTTTTCAGTTGAGTAATCTTGTTGGGAAAATGTGGCATGATGTGAGTTGGTCAAATATCCCACCATTCCTTTGAAACGATTGAAATATAAGTTTGTAGGAGCAGTCGTGTTCTATAAGGCTTTTTCAAGAATGGATCGATGCTCAGGTGATAAAGTCAACAATTCCAAGATAGATATTTGCGCAGGGGTCTTGCTCAATTGATCAAGAAGGTTGTACTTAAACTTGGAAGTTTGCGTAGGTGGCTCAGAAGGACCTGGAATAATAATCTTAGTTCTACGTGTTTACATTACATTCTGGATGCTTCTTAATGATGATGGTATTGACGTTCTCATTTGCGGTTCGGAGGTGATTTATGATCGTTCCTTTACCATAGTCATACTTGGTATTGGTATAATTGCCTGATGGATTATTCTTGGTTCCCAAACTGGAGGCTTTTCCTTTCGTGTGGTCATGTAACGGGTCTGTGAAGACCTTATGATCATTGTTCTTGGTATTTTTCTACTCACCAACCTCTATGGTTCCGTTTTCAACAAAGTCTTGTATAATATTCTTTAGTTGGCGACATTGTTGTAGGTTGTGCCCTTTCATTCGATGATAGTCACAAAAAGAGTTATCATCCCACCATGAAGGTTTGAATTATCCAGGATCATACTTTCTTGGTTCCAAAGGTTTGATGAGATTATGTTTAATCAATTTTTTGAAAATCGTCTCAATTGGTTGTCCTAAAGGTGTAAATTCACGTGTAGGAAATCTCCTTTGTGGTCTTTGTTGCTATGAATTTTAAACATAATTGGCGGTTTGATCTGGACTATTCGTCATGTCTTGATTGGAGTTGTAACCTCTAAGTGTAATAACTGGTCCCGTATGTATGTTTTTAGAATCAACAATGCCATCATTTGTAACATTTTTGTTTCTAGACCAGAATTTGTTTCTATCGTTTGGTGCATTCTGATGTTGGACAACCGAATTTTTGCCTGGTACTTTTATTTCTCCTTTGTCTATAAGGCCTTTTTCAAGGATGATGCCCTTTTGTACCAAGTCCAGGAATGAAGTACAACAGTGTACCCTTAAGTCACTTTACAGTTTTGGGTTGATATTTTCTAAGAATATCGTGACCTTTTGTTTTTTCGGTATTTCAAATGGACATCTACTAGCTAGACTTCTCTATCTCTGGAAGAAAGTGGTGAAAGTTTCGCCATCTTCTTGTGTTGTGTGGCACAAGGTTGCTATTGTTACTTCATTGTCTATGTTAAAGGCAAAATGTTCGACAAACTTCTTAGCTAATTCACCCCAGGATCGTATGCCATACGGTAATTTAGAAAACCATTCCAGTCCTATCCAGACAAGGGTTCGTGGAAATAGTCTCATCAAGTATGTGGGGTCATACGATATGTCCATGCATGCCATTGAGAATTCTCTAGTGTGTTCCAAATGATTCTTCCTCCCATTATATTTAGGCAAAATCGGTATAATGTATCCATGGGGGAAAGGTGTCATATAAAGCGCTTTGTCAAATAGACATAGACATAGGTCTTGCACTGAGATAATTCATTTGCTTGACATAGACATGTTGTCCATCTGATGTTGAAGAGTTTGCATTTGGTTTTGAAGGACATTTACTTGTGTCAAGGACATGGTGTTTGCGTTGTTTGGATCAATGTAGGTGTTCTGATATGCCATGTTCTGTGATGGGTTGTGATTTGGCGAGGGAATATATCCTATTAGAATGTTCTAATTTGGTATAGGGATATTCCCTGTCTGAATGGTCTGATTTGGTATAGGAATGCTTCTTGTCTGAATGGTTTGATTCGGTATAGGAATATTCCTGCCAACTTTGGATCTCTTACCAGTCGTGTTGGTGCCAAAGGGGTTGGAGGAAGTTTCCCCCGCAGTAAATTGTAAACCTTGTGTTATGTTGAAAGGGGTTGTGTTTACAATTGAGGATGTTTGAGTTGGTATGCCAGTTGGAATTGCTGCGGTTATTTGGGAATAGAAACACTTGACGTCGCAGTCTGCGTTGGTTGAGTAGACTATGTTTTCAAAGTATGAATATCAAATCCTGGTGGTAGTGTGGTACCTTCTACTAGCAACCTTGCTAGATAGCGTTGGGGATCATTTTCCAAACACTCATCCATAAAGGATGCAAACTCAGGATCTTGTACAACGGCGTCTATGTCTTCTATATAAATTTGTCCATGTGTGTCTCTAGTGACGTGTTTTTCAAGCAAAGGTTTGTGTGGTATTTCACTTCCTGATGGTTTATTTCCGAATGGATTGATGAATTCGTTGGGATCTGACATTGCTTTATGTTTCTTTTTAGACCTTGTTTCGACCATGAAAAAGTTGCTCAAAAAGGGGTAATGTAGACTACGTCTAAAAACTGATATGAGCTATGTTTATGTTTTTGGATTTTTTTGACAATAAATGATGTTGCTAAAATGATTTCTAAAAAGACGTATACTAAGATGATGTATGATAGGACGGACAATATGCAAAATCTTGAGTAGAATATTATGATAAATGAGTCTAAGACGGGTATAACCTACCACCTATGGAATAAATGCATGCAATGATTTGTATTTGACCAAGGAGCCTGATTGTAGGACAAGGATAGTTGACAAGGTGAATTTTCCAAACTAGACTGTTGAGCTGAAAAGATCCACTAAATGGGACTAAAGTGACTAGGTTCAATGATTGTGACAAACCGGAAAATGAACGTTTCCAATGACGAGGAAAGTTATCTATTCTGTGATATGAAATTTTCTAGGAAGTATCTATATGCATGCAACTTAGGATGACTATGACTAAGACGTTGATTGTGACTAAAACGTATATGACACCTAATGATGCAAGGTTTTTGAGCAAAATTTATCAGTTTCTGTCCAAGGTTGATCTTAAGAACTAGAAGCAAATAGTGGTAGTGATGTTTCAGACTCAGTTTGTAGTTTTCGAAGTTTTGTGTTGACAATCAAATGTGGTTCACCTAATAGTTGCAGTTCCAATTTTGACAGATGCGGTTTACAATTGTGCATGCGATGTTTTGACTAAAACCTCGTTTCAGATAGACAAAGTTTGGACTTTTTTTGATAGATGCGGTTTAGTTTATGACAGATGCAGTTTTTCAATACGCATGTGGTTCTAAATATGGACCCTATAAACTTAAATTTTCTGACAGACACTTGCGGCTCAAAAATTGACAAATGCGGTTTGCATGCACACATACGACTCAAAATATGACAGTTGCGGCTCGTAATATCCAGACTATGAAAAATGAATTTTTTTTACAGACACATGCAACGTTTCCCCTAAAAAATGTGACTCACTAAGACAGATGCAGCGTTAAAACTGACATTTGCGACTCACTTTTTGACAGTTGAAATTTTTTTGAAAGTTGTTTTGATCAAGATTTTTTTGACGAATACAACAAACACAAGCATAGAAATCAATGTATTTTCAGTTTGTGATGATAGAATTGTTAAGACTCGAAAAAAATTTACAACCTAAGCTTTTTGGACAATACTTGTTGAGTTCTTACTTGGATTTCTCCAACTACGCATATTTGTGGTGAATGACTAGTAGCTTGACCCCACTGGCTCCCCTCCACGACACTCACTTATACGGGGCAGTCAAGCTACTATACCCATGAAACTCCCATGGCATACATCTCATTTCCACACATAAACCGTAAGAATGTAAGACGGCTTCACAGGGCCGACCATGCTGTGCCAACAAGTAGGTAGGATTTTGGTAAATCTACAACAAGGTGTTTAATAAGGGCATTTCATTCGTGGGGCACTATCCAACCTCGATGAGAGTCCATTTCTATCCATCTCGTCGGAATAGTGAGTGTGATATATGGGATTTCCCCAGAAATCCGTTTTTATATGCTTGGTGGAAGTCGCTTGGCTTTAGCGTGTTACCGGTCTGAGTCGTCTCGGGGTGAGTAATTTTTCCCACCAAGATAGGCCCAAATTCTAGAGTCAGTAACCGTTTCTCTTACACCAAGGATCGCATGACTACGCAAGGGGAGAGAATACTCCGATATACTGAATCGTAAGGGTGACAAATATGTGCAACACACTAGACAAGGCAAACAATGATTCTTTTTAATCCAAACGACAGTTATCTATCTACCAAACAGAAAGTTCTTTTTAATCCAAACGACAGTTATCTATCTACCAAAAAAAAAAGCTTGCTAAATAAATAAAGACAAAGGCATTAGGTCCTGCATGTAAATTGATTAGTAGTTTGTTTTGGTGTCTTCGACTTTCATCCTATAGAAAACAATGGTTTGTATTTTTATGGTCTTCTATGCTTCGTCCTGCAAACACTAGGTTAATCCACCTTAACACAACTGTAAACAAACATTAGCAAAAATCAAAACAACCTAAACAACGAAAATGAAAATATGAATGTATGAAAATGACCAAAAATCGGAAAAAAGATTACCAGGTAGATGCGGCATTTCGAGTCACAGATGCGGCTCAATGTTGACAGGCGAATGTGGTTCGGGATTTTGTTGACAGGCGGATGCGGTTCGGGATTTTGTTGACAAGCGGATGCGGTTCAAAGTTTCGCGGATGTGGTGCCTACTGACAAATGCATCGCTATTTTTGGCAGATGCGGCTCATGGGTACAGATGTGTTGTTTTTCTGAACAGATGCGGTGCGTCGTACAGAAACCTGCAAAAAAAAAGAAAAAACAGAAAGACAAAAAGATGTGCGAATTTTGAAGCGTGTTCACATCGGGTTCACCAAATGTAACATAGATTAAAGATCTATGAGTAAGAGGATAATCTACAACTAGAATAAATGATGTTAATCGTAATCTAAATAATATTAATCTAAAATCAAACAACAAAGAACGAATAAGTAAACATAATAACTAAACAAATTAATATCTTGATTGCTCTTCTCCATTTTGCCTTTTCAGTATTCTTGCCCTCCATTTTGTGTTTGATTGCAAGCATAACTTCATCGAATGTCTAAGCAAAATATCGAAGATAAGTTTCTTCTCAAAAGTGTATGATTTCGGGAGGAGAAATAATGATAATGACATGCCATTTTATAGATTTTGGGTTTTCGAACGATCGGCTCAGATTGAAAGAGAGATCGGCAGATGAGATTGATGAATGTCATGCGAAGTGAGTTTTGTCTCAGATAGAACGTGAGTTAGAACACGAGTTAGGAAAGATTGCAAGATAAAGACTAAGTTAGAACATGAGTTGGAACACAAGTTCAAGATCTTAATCTTGAGTTAAGAGTCTTCAAAAACAGAAGAAACAGACTTTGTATGTCAAAGACAAAGTTAGAACTCAAAGAATAATGCATTCAAATGCAAACAAGAGTTAGAACTAGTTAATCGACTAGTTGTGACAAAGAGTCTTCTCACAAAGATAAATAGGTGTCGAATCCGGAGATAACTGGAGAACTAAAAATAGATCTCGAGTTAGAAGGTGAGTGAATGATTAGTCAACTGAATGATAGAAAAATGTGACATAAATAATTAATAAATATGAATGAAATATTAATTTAATTCAACATTCGAAAATGAATTGAATTTAATTAAATAAATAAAGATAATTTATTTAATTTGACTATTGAAAAGGATAAATTGAATACTTAAATAATAAATATTTAATTATAGATAAAGGGGGTTAAATGAATAATTAAATAAAGACATTTAATTATAGAAGGAAGAATTAATAAAAAGGGTAATTAAATAATAAATTATTTAATTAAGAAGGAAAGAATTAATTAGTTAGCGACATAATTAAATAAATATGATTTATTTAATTAATCAAGTTGAATAAAGGAATTAATGAATTAGTGAATTAATTAAAAAGGGGTATTTAATTAATAAAAGAAATATGTGTTAGAAAAGGTAATTAAATAATAAACATTATTTAATCATGACCACGAACTATAAAAAATTATGTCGAATGTGTACTTGCAGGCCTAGACCAATTTTCGATGTCTACACAAATCTTAGGACTCATCTTTGATAGACTCGAAGAGTACAAGGTACGACTGAATCCAAAAAAGTGTCTTTGGGGTTTCATCAGGGAAACTTCTTGGCTATATCATCTCACAAAGAGGAATTGAAATTGATCTAGAAAAAGTAAAATCCATCCTCGACATGGAACCACCACAAACACTAAAGTAGATGAGAGGGTTACAAGGAATATTGTAGTCCATCAGAAGGTTCATATCATAATTATCAGACAAAATTCACCCTTTCCCGCATCTTATCCATAAAGGAATAACTTACAAGTGGGATGAGAAGTGTGATAAAGCTTTCTAGTAGATCAAATACTACCTATTGACACCTCCAGTGCTCATGTTGCCGATATCTAACAAACCATTGATCTTGTATATCTTAGCAACATCAACAACACTAGGTGCTCTTCTATCACAACATAATGAAAACGAAAAGGAAAGAGCTATTTATTATATCAACAAGACCTTAGTAGGCTATGAAATGAACTATTCATCCATTGAGAAAGCATGCTTAGTAGTGGTTTTTTCTTCACAAAATTCTAGACATTACATGTTGTCACATCAAATCAAGCTTATTGCAAAGATTGACCCATTGAAATACCTATTATCGAAAGCCACTCTCACTAGGCGAATGGCCAAATGGGTGATGATCTTGACTGAATTTGACATAGAGTACATGGACCGAAAGGAAATCAAAAGACAAGTAATCATAGACCAACTAGCAGAGGCACCTATCAATGCAGAGAACCCGTTGATATATGAGTTCCATGATGAATCAATATTCCTTGTAAATCTAAAAGATCAGTGGAAAATGCAGTTTGATGGATAGTTCACCCAACATGGATCAGGAGCGGGAATTCTCTTTATCACCCCTCAAGGTAATTGTATTCCAAATTCATACATGCTATCATTTCATTGTACTAAAACAATTGTTGAGTATGAAGCCCTAATCACAGGTCTAAGGATAGCAATTCAATAGCAGATACAAGAGATGAAAGTCTATGGAGATTCACAACTAGTTATCAACCAAGTCAATGATGACTATCAAACTAAGGATTACAAGCTTACTCCTTATAATAAGATGGTAGAAAATATCAAAGACCTTTTTATTGATATAACTTTTCAGCAGATTCCTCACATGAACAACCGAGCAATGGATGCTATGGCAACAATTGGATCATTGTTAGACATGTTGAACAATGTCCTCCAATGTAAATTCTTGGTAATATAAATTTGTTTGTGTCATTATTGGTCCTGGGTCCCCATGGTATCATGACATATTCATCTACCTAAGCAAAGGAATCCTCCCATCCGATATCACCTCTAACCTTAAAAATACCTTTATCAAAAAGGTATCCCGATTCGTGATCCTAGGTGATACCCTTTATCATCAAAGCATCAAAGGGAAATTACTACAATGTCTTAACCAAGAGGAAGCCTTGACTGATTTAACAAAAGTACATGACATATGTGGTTCTCATTTTAGTGGTATGACTTTAACTAAGAAACTATTGAGGACTGGGTACTATTGGCCAATCATGGAAGGAGAGGCTCATCAGTACATGTAGAAGTGTGTCTAGTGTCAGCAACATGGAGCCATATCCATGCTCCAACTTAGGAATTGCAACCCATGGTCACACCTTGGCCTTTTTTGTAGTGGGGGCTTCACCTCATAGGAAATATCACTCCAACCTTATCCAATGGACAAAATTTTATCATGACATCCACTGAGACTTTACCAAGTGGGTCAAAGCCATTCCAATGACCTACATAACATGAAAGAAAAATTCTAATTTTATCCTGAATTACCTTATCTTTCGTTATGGTATTCCGCAAACGCTTATCTTAGACAACAAAACACCCTTCAAGAATCAGGATGTAAAAGAGTTATGTCAAAGATTCAACATTCAACACCAATTCTCTACCCCATATTACCCCCAGCGACAAACAAGACCATTTTGAAAATATTGAAGAAAATAGTCAATGAAGTTGGTTGTGACTGGCATCTGTAGTTAAATCTCTCTCTTTAGGCCTATTGAACCAATATCCACACATCTATAGGTGCAACCCCATTTTCCTTAGTCTATGGATCAAAATCCATCTTGCCTATTGAGGTCGAGCTTCCATCACTACGAGTGTCACTACATAACCTAATCACTCAGGAATAATATAGAGTATCTCAGCTCAATGAGCTAGAATTCTTGGATGAGTATCGTCAGTATCGTCTTGATGCCCTTAATCACTTGCAGGTATATCAAAATTGATTGAATCAAAGCTATAACAAGAAGATCAAATGTCAGTCTTTCTAGGTAGGGGATCTTGTCCTAAAGAAAAATCAAAAAAATCTTCCAGATCAAGATAGTAAAGGAAATTTCGAGCCTAACTGGTTGGGTCCCTTTTTCATTACAACAAGCTATGGATCAGGAGCATATCAATTTTCAACACCTGAAGGGGAACCCATGCAGGAACCAATCAACAACTTGCATCTTAAAAAGTTTAATGCCTAGTCTTGAAAGGTGTAAATATGAAAATACCAAAAATATCAAAAAATGATCAAAATCCAAAAAAAAAAAGGATTGAAAATAGTAAAGAAAAAATCATCCTCTAGTGAAAACCACTTAAGTGGTGCTTTGGGAAAGTACCTTGGTAAAAACCTAGCAAACAGGCACCTTGCATAAATAAACACCTCCATATATGTATGGCTCTTTATCCTATCATTCTTGGCATTCCATCCATCCATCACATCTGTCATCCTATTTATTCCATCACCCATCCACATCCATATCATAGCTTGATGTTGTGAAGTATTGTACCCCCTTAGTACTACTTGGCATATTCCCCAGGTCAGTTTGTCCTGCCTATATTGAGGTAGTCTATTGTGTCGCATCGAGGGCACTTCATTATGGATCATATTAGGTTCTTGTATATCTTAAGGTTATCAAAAATCCCAAAAACATTCGTAAGACGTTCATTAGAAAAAACCAAAACACTTGCAAAATCAAAAATCCCAAAACATCCAAATCCTATATAGCTAAAATCCAAATATATTCAAAAAATTGTAAAGTCAAAATCTAAAACATCCAAAAACACATCAAAATCCCTAAAAAGCTCAAAACATCAAAAATCCAAAAACAATACCTTGTCAAAATACGGATCTTTGAGCTTGAACGTAGGAAAGGCCATCATTGATGTGCCACCGAGACACCTTAGGTCAATCCTTTAGGCGTTCGTCATAATAAACTGACAATCCATCAACTATTCATCTTTCATCGTAAATAAGTCAAGTCAATCAAACTATGTGGTCTTTGATCTTGAATGTAGGAAAGGCTCATCTTTGATCAACCCCCAAGGCCCCTAGAATAGGTCTTTTAGGTTAGGTTCTTGGTCGAAACTCTTGAAAAACCCTAAAAATAAAAATATTAGAAAAGCCTTAAACATTTGAAAAACTTAGAAAATCCCTAAACATTCAAATATCAAAAAAACCCAAAACATTAGAAAACATTCACAAGACCTAAACAACATCAAATATCTTAGAGAAAGCCCTAAATAGCCTCAAATAATCGAAAACCAAAACATTCACATAAGCTTTCAAAAAGACTAAAAATAGTCTCAAAACATTTTCAAAATACCAAAAACATTGAAATATTCTAAAAAACCCAAAACCACCCATCCCATTTCGCTTTCACCCGTGATAATCTCATCCATAATAAATTGATCATCACCTTCAACCTTTGGCAAAGCAAATAAAAAACAAGTATAGCAAGTCGTAAAGTGAAAGCCTAAGTGTCAAAATCTAAAGTCTAGATCATAGGGAAATGAGTCAATGAATTTTGTATCAATTGGTTATCACACACCTGATCAACATGTCCTAGGATGTATCCTTCCTACGATGGACATCAGCATCAAACATCACCTTAGCTAAGTTAAACTAGCAAAAGATATAGATAACACTGACTTTTTCTCTTTGATCTTTTCTTATGATTTATCTTAATGACCCATTTTGAGGACCTCTTGATGATGTCTCAATGATTTAGAGAGAAAGGCATGGCGCATCGATCATTATCTTTCATTTGTTGTGCTTGTGGGGTATTCTTGTAAGACAATCTTGGTGTAGACTTACTTAGTTGTGTGTAGGGAGGTTGCTTGGAGTAGATTGTTGACTATTGTGTATGCTTTGGTCCAATATATTCTAAGCTTCTAACATACATTCCAACGGGGTTTTTGTATGTCAAGATGTGAATAAGAGCTATCCTATCTATTTGCAGAGTCAAATTCCATTACACTAAATACGTCATCTTGGTTATTAATACCTGAATGGATCGTTTCTATGTGTTATATCAAAAATAAGGAATGACAAAAAATCCCAATCCCAAGATATGATAAAATCATCATCATGCATTTCTCATCACCATCTCTAATAAAGTCTCGGTGGATCATAGAGTTGTCGGATTTTTTGAATCAATCATCAAAATCAATGATCAAAATCTTTCATCTTATTTCTTCTATCTTCTTTTTGTGCTAACCTAGTATCATGGCAGTCAACAAAAACATCATCAATGCATCCATCCTGCATCCACAAATCATCAGCATGCATATATAATCACAACATATCATATTTTACTACACCATCATTATCATTTAAGTTGTGATGAATAATATAAATTTGTTATTCTAAGCATCTTAAATTGTTGCACACATATCATAAACATACATCGCATTATCATATCATAAGCATGAACATCTGCATTATCCATACATCCATATGCATACATCAACATCTCATAAAAACTATAAAAAAATACACAAAAAAGAAATGCATCTATATCATTTGCATAATCATCACATAAGCATACCATAACATCCATCCCATAATATTTCATAAAAAGATATTGAAAAATAAGTGCATCCATACATAAGCATATCACATCATATCAACATCAAAATGCATGCATTTATAAAACATAAAATAAAGAGCTCATTGCATATCGAATCCATATCATCTCATATATATAACAAAAAATGGTGACTATCATAATATAAATATCTAAATTAGTGTTTGTATATCGATTAAAAGTACAATATCCATGAGGCTATCAAAAAGGATCACATGAATGTATATATGTATAAAGAATCAGACAATAATAAAAAAGTGTCTATACAAGAAAACTAACCCTAATGGTTGCTCCCCTCACCAGGCTTTCTCTTTGGTTGATCCTTGGCCCAAGGATGTGCTCCACTCCTCTATGAGTAATCTAGCTACCTAATCATTGTAGGGACATCTTGATGGTAGTGCTTATGATAATATGTCACCTTAGTCACAGGCTCTTTGTACAATCAGGCAGAAACTATCCACCCCTGGTTGCAGTTGTCATGGCCTCTAACTACTGGCACCACCTGACCTCTTGTTCCAACTACATATCGGTGGTTTGTCAAAGCTGACACTCTTGGTCTCTCTCTGCTATCACTGCATGTACCTACTTCCTGGCTTGGTCTTTCTCAGTAGTGATGGAAAATATTTGTTATCTAGCTTGATCTCTCTCACCCATAACCACCTATAGTTGTTGTTGAAGCTACTGAATTTGAACATCATGGGGATCTGGCCCTAGTGGTGGTTATTGTGGTGGTTGATGAGGAGGCTTCTAGGACCTATCCATCCTGATGTTGGCCATCATGGGCATCCTGTCCTCTGCCCCTGCCATTTGGTCCCCTGCCCTGTCCTCTACCCTATCCATCCTTCGGTTGTCCTTTGCCTTTGCATATTCCCCTCCCTCACAGCCTCCCTCAGGAGGTACACCTGTTGCATCTGTAAGTCAGGGAGGAGGTGTGAACCATGCATCATATGCAAACATAGTTTGTGCATCCACTTGTCCCTAATCATAAGCCCATGGCCACCCAACCAACTATCGAAAGCCTCAACAACCTCATGGGATGGGATCGTGTGACCCCATGCTACCTCTCGTGCTGACCTAGCGAAAATAGTAGTGTATTGATCATTAGGCTTGTCCTATCTCTCACCAAACTATTTGGCAACCCTATCGGGCAGGTATCTATCTATAATGGTATGCTCTCGACCCTACATGGAACAGGTCTATCGAGCAAAGAAAATTTGTTGCACATCATCATACCAAGTTGGCATCTGAAGCCATGGTCACCATCAAAAAATTGTCATCTCTTCGATCATTCGATGCTAGTAAGGAATGCCAAGCTGATATGTGTGTTGCAATGTGATGACACCACTATATCGCCAAACAACTGTATCATCTAGCTCCACATCTTCCATTTGAACAATCAGTCAAAGAATAGGAATATGCTCTCATGCCCATATGTGGAGAAGGGTGAAACCTATGCCAATCGCTCTCTCATCATAGTATACAAAGTTTATATATCATGGTAAAGGGAGGCCAACATCACTAGTCCCCATACAAATTGGGTCCTCTTGAACAACATCTTGTGCCAAGCCAACCCCCATCCTAGATCGAATCCCCTACTCTATCAATCTGGGGTAACCAAACCTAAGATCACCACCACAATGATCAATATGAAGGTCGATGCTCAAACTCTGTACATCTTGAGGTCAATCTGAGAATTGACCAAGATAATGGACTCCTAGTCAAGTACCTCATGGCAGGCATCATAGTCGACATCAATATCATAGATCACACAATCACCATGTACCAACAATCATAGAATCTGCCATACATCCTCCAACATCACTGTTGTCTTGATAGTAGGTAAGTGGAATGATGAGGTCTCGCTATGCCATCACTCGCATAGCGTTGTCATCATCGCCAAATGGGTATGCACGATGGGCATGTAGGCAATGTACCATAATCCAATCTCTCCCAGGTGCTCCTATAGAAACTCAAACAAATCACCAAGTCTGGATAAAACTGTCGACTGGTGCTCATGGGACATTAAAGGTGGGATAACCTCATGTACCCATGAATCACACGAAGTCAAAATTCATAATTTTTTTTTGGCTAAGTTTGGAGTTTTTATCCCTCAAAATGACAAAAGTTTTACTATTTACTATAGCATCGCTATAACTCAAATTCCAAACAGCGATTTTGGATGCATTCAAATTGCAAATCATGGTATGAGTCACTAATCACACATGCATTACTATTTGACCTTGGAAAACCCTAATTATAAATTATAAATCATGAGGTGTGTCGCTATTTAGACCTACGTCACGATTTGAAATCTGAAACCCTAATTTCAAATCACAAACTACATCGCTAAACACATATGTGTCACTATAAATCAAAATAGCATTGTCGATTCTAAAAGTAGTGTCTCCATATAGCGACGCAACCAAAATTCAAATTTCAAATTGCAATAAATGCACTCAAAATTCAAAATATGAGTCATGTTTTGAATCACATACCGATGGTCCTACACCTAAAGGACTTTGGTACTCACGAACCCAATCAAAAATTTGTCGTGGGTACACTCATTGTGCCATTCAGGGGGGTCAGAACTCAAAATGCAAGGATTCTCTAAGGCGTGAATACAAAAATAAATTGAAAGTGACCCTCCATCACCTATTTATGTCTAAAAAATAGGGTTTTTTACCCTAATTTTACCATGCAACTAGGGTTTATCATCATTTTCACAAATCTTTCCAAACTGAGGCTTATTTTTCAACATTTTTTTATGTTTTTGGCATCATTTTTCAGGAGCCTTTTCGGACCCCTGAGGAAACATTTTACCTTTGTTGAGAAATCAACCCAAAATTTAAAACTTTTGACTAATTTCTCGAGGGGGTAGGGAACCAGCTTATTCCTTCTGCTGGGGCAATAGTGGGGCATGCAAAAAATCAGAATTTTTTTGTTTTTTGTTTTAGGTAGCAATTTTTAATCTGAAGGAGTTTCAATCTTTGAACCAATGCAAGGAATACATTACTTCAAAGAGGGGCAAAATGTAGACACTAAAAAATATCCTAAATGATATCATGCACTCGAATCAGGTATACTAACATCATTTCCTCCTAAAACCCATCCTCTTTTCACTTAATTGATTAAATTAACCTAGTTATTTAATTAATTGCACCATCTTCATCTATTAACCTAATCAGGTTGATTCTCCCTCCCTTCCATGGTAGAATTTCATCTTATTAAATTAAATGCATTGACTTATTTAATTTAAATCCTTAAGTCTCCTTATTTAATTAAATAACCCTAAGTTATTTAATTAAATATCATTTCACCTTTCCCCCATTCATTAAATCATTTTATTTAATGAATATCATCTAATTCTCTCAATTGCATAATTAACATTGTTTTAATTATTCAATAACTGATAAATCTAATTCCCCTCACTTGCAAGGGAATATTCCTCCTTTGCACATTCCTCCAAAAAGAATATTCCCATGGAATATTCATTCCCCTTTTGCACAATTAAACTTTGTTTTAATTTGCTAAATATTTATTTTTCTCGCCGATAAAGATATTCCAAGGGAATATTACTTTTTGAAAACACTTACAAGATTTCATGTGCAAGTTAACTTACAAGGCTTCTTGTGCAATTCTTCAAAGTGTGTTTGTTTGGATTAATGTGAGCCCTTGATTAAATATCATCTTTCATTTTCAATCCTTAATGGGAATCCATGATCCATGCCTCCTTATTCCATCATTGACCACTCATTAGCTTTTTCGGTCTCAACCCTCCACTTATCATTTGCTCTCATATAAATAGGTCACTATTTGGTGATAAATGGATCCATCTCTTAACATCAAACTTATGTTGTTAAAATCACTCACACTTACACTCATATTTAACATCTTTTTTAGTTTAATTGCTTGAATATTATCTTGGCTTCCATGATAACAAAAATACATCCATTTAGCTTATTTGTTAATTAGGGTTTGAATATTTTAGTTTAAAGTCCATTTAGATTGGCTTTACATTTGCACATATAGATAATTTTAGTATAAAATCATGTTAAATTAGCTTGCATCATGTTTATTTAGCTTAAAATCATGCTTCATCACACATCTCATAATCATTCCATCAAATTTTATTCAATAAAATTAATTGGAACAAGCTCATTTATCCACGGGATTGGGAAAGGGTCATCGTTCCACATCAACATGACACCACTACCCCAATAGGATAAGTTTCAATGGATTAGAGTAGGCATTTTTAAAGCTTTCGTAGTTTAGCATGCTTGGTTTTAATGGATGCTTGGTTTAATTTGCATTTGATTGATCCTGTTGAGATTGACATTAGTGGCTTAATTATGCTTTGATTCTTCATGGATCAAGCGTAATCGACCCATACTAATCCATCAATCACAATAGAAGAGAAAGATAATAGGAGAAATGGTAATGTGGAATTGAAATGTTAAATCTAAATTTTTCTTCATTCATTTTTTATGTTTCGATCCATACAAGGTTCATGTAACGTTAACTTGCATGCCATGACAGGATGATGGTTAACAAGTGAATTCTACCCTCGAGCAGGGTACTATTGATTTGTAAGACAAAGTAGTGCCCACTCAAGCACAAGATGATGTTTCTCCCAACCCTTCATCTAAAATTGAGAAGAAGAAGGAGCATAGACCTAGCCAAAAGTTTCAAGGCTCCTTTACATGAAGAAACTAGAAGAAACAATGATTTAGAAATATTTTGTTTAATGTTTTTTATTAAGGTAAAAGCAAGTTTTGAAGGGGCCCCAAAACCCTTTAATGGTGGATAGAGAAAGGATAAAGCATTAAGAGTTAAAAAATAGATGAGGAGCTACTAGCAGAGAAAGACCAGAGACCAACACAAAGACAACAAAAAACAAAAAACCAGCAGAACACCTGCAGGAAACCAGCCACTAGGCCAGATTTCTTAGGATATCAGCGACCTCCTTTTCCAAGTTGTCCATGTTGATAGCAACTTGTTTCATGTCCTGTACGTCCATAGGGTGCTTGTCCAACTTCCTTTTCAGATTGGCTCTAGTACACTTGCTCAGACCAACCCCTTTTGCCTGACCTGGATCTTTGACCTCTTCCACTTCCACCACAGACTTAACCTGATGAGCCCTTTCCAGATTTTTGACCATCATGTTCATGGTACTGGCCGTGGATTTAAGAATTTTGTGACTCATTTCCAAAACCTTCTGAATAGATTCTCTGACATTTTTAAGCCTCGCCTCAATATCAAAAAGTTTTCCTTCGTGATTTTTTTTGAAATGCTCCAAATCTTCCATAGTTTTTTTCAGGCACTCAACCATATAATTCTTTTCATCTTCCGTCCACAGGTCCTTAGCTCTACCTTTGTCCTTGCTCATGTTATCAACCCCCTCCACCTTTTCCAACCTATTGTTATAACCCCTTTGGTTAAGCTTTATCTCCTTTATCTCGAAGAAGGCCCACCTGATCAGACAAAAAAAATCAACAGAGCCATTGCAAGCAATAGCAAGGATGTCGCCAGGGTACTCGCGCTCAGCTTTGAAGTAGCGGTCATCTTCGTTAAGATCACTGGGGTACCAGGGCCTATCCTCCCTGTCCGTTATAGGATAGCTAGAAGTCTCCGAAGAATTGGTGTGTTGGGGTTCCTCATGGTCAATGTGGTAGGAAGGGTCCTCCAATTTTCTTTTACCTTTCCGCTGGTGAGGAACACTGGGAGTACCTTTAGGTTTCAGATTAGCAATGTCAAACTCAGGATAAATAATTTTGGCCCTGCCAGTAGATGTCATTGCGCTGGGTTTAGGGATGGCTCAGGACTTGGACTTGCTTTTGACAGTGCCCTTCTTCTTGACCTCCATAGGGTGCTCTTCCTCCCCCTCCATTTTAGTATCCCACTCATCTTTGTTCATATAAATATCACCCAATTCCTCCTTATCAAAGAAAGAGTGAGGAGAAGGGGTATGATGGATGCCCGACAAAGCTTTAAAGTGTTCATAGATTAGAACAAGTAAAACCTCATGAATTAAGGGATATCTGATCGGATTAGACACATGATCCTAAAGATTCAAATTTAATGAGGTAGAGAGGTAAAAAGGAAGGGAGACCCTAACTTGGTGCCTGAAATGGTTCAGGAGCACAAAGTGATACCCAAAAATTTGGGTGTATCTCCCGTCCAACGTGATATACTCTATGATGATCCTCAAAACCTCCCTCCACAGCAACTTGATTTTCGTAGCATCATAGCTACTCTTTGTATCCCAGAGCAAGTCCTCCCTTTCCTTGTTAGTGCGAGGGAAATTCTTCTCCGCCTAGTTGAAGAGATTCCTATCTCTATGAAACTTGAGACCCTCCATCGACATACCGGTTACCTCATAAATTAATTGCTCATCGATCTTCACCTTCCTTCCAAAAAAAAAAATTATGCCATTATTCCAGTCCTTCGCGAAGATCCTGGTAACCTCCTGATCTCTACCATGGAGTTTATCCATAAAACTCGTGATGCCACCCTTCTCCAACACCCTCCATAATTTTTTATTGGCTTTCAATTCACTGCAATCAACCGGTTCCAACCTGCAACGCTCGCCACCCATTCTATCTGCAATGCAAATTTTCTTCGAAGAATTCAGAATGCCAAAATTCGTGAGCGCAAAAATGCCCAAAAAGCGCACGAAGCACCAAAGATTAATGAAGCCATAAAATCCGTAGTACTCCATGCCTTGAATAAAAATGATGAAACAACAATACCAAGACTGCTTCGGAAAACTCGCCTTTACCTTAATCATTATTCAGAGAAGGAAATTTAACCCTCCCATGGGTTCGATCATACAAAATTAAGGCCGTGATGTCAACCTCAAGACCATCACTCCTTTGCCATATCATTTTATTATTCACCTTCACCCCTATGTTTGCAAAATAATTTGCCATCGTATTGATCTCCCTATGACATGGGTGATAAAGTAGTTCTCAAAGGAATTAATAATTTCCTTAGATAAATTAACCCAATTTTCTATAGTCCAGGACGGCTTTTGAGACCCTTTAATGCATTGGATTATATTGTTCGAATCTCCTTCAACCCATACATTTTTGTACTTTAGCTTCCTAGCAAGGTTAAGGACTTAATAAGCCCCTCTAGCTTCAACAAGGTAGTTGGTCTGTCTGCCCAAGGGGAGCGCCACCGCTGAAATGAAATTACCATTGTCATCCCTAATCACTCCCCCACACCCAGCAGGCCCAGGATTTCCCTTGGCCGCCCCGTCAAAGTTGATTTTAACCCATCCAGGGGGGGGAGTCTCCAAAATATTCCATCCCTAAGCCCCTTGATAGATTTAGGAACTTGAGACACATCAGCCCTTATCATCCATGCCTCGGCAGCTCTGATATCATTTTCTTGGCAGATGTTCTTCCCTTTAACCTTCATGTTACCATTCAACAAATTGAAATTCACTCTCAAAGCTCTTATAATTTTCTCAAAGACCACCTCCTCCCAGAGGGCAGAGTCCCTAAAGATTATTTTGTTGTGCTCTTTCTAGATTCCCCACGCGAGATGTGGAAAAATATATTTCCAGAGCAGATCCAACACTTGATTTTTCGATGGCCCTTTCCATTGACTGTAGAAATCCATTATAGAACCAGGAAAAACCCAGTTGAGATTTCACACTTGCAAAATCTTGCACCAGATGTTATAGGAAAAGGAACAATGAAGAAATAGATGTGAAGCACTTTTAGCATCCGCATAGCAAAGATAGCAATGATTAGAAAAGGAAAACCCACGCTTACAAAGATTATCATTAGTCAAGATTTTATTCTGGAGCATAATACATAAAAAGATATTGATTTTAGGAGTAAGGTTATGCACCCAGGCCTTCGCCCAGACAGGAGGGGGAGAAAGATAGAATCAAGGAGCAAGAGCTGAAGAGATAGAAAAGATCCTCGAGGGAGATAATTTCCAAATCAGGTGATCCCCCTAGCCCCTTGGAAGCAACACAACATAATTAAGAATGGTCTGCAAGGGTGAGAGATCTGGCATAAGAAGAGAGACACACACCCACTGGTTCAATCTCCAATAGTCCCCATCAAGACTACCATATCTGGATTTGCATTCCCCCATGTGGCTATTGAAGGCCGGAATTTCATAAAAAGGTTCAGTTCCCACCCACCTGTCTTCCCAAAAAAGAATATTTTTACAATCTCCAAGCTTCCACATGGCTCCCTTCCTAGCAAGATCCCTAGCCTTGATAACATTATTCCACAGGGAAGAACCCGTAGGGAGAGGAGAGTAAAGGAATTCATTAGGAGAAGCAACACCCTGAAGATATTTACGGTGCCAAATAGAATTCCATCCATGAACTTTAGAGAAATTTTGCCACACCTGCTTAGCCAAAAGGGCTTTGTTGAAAATTTTCAAGCTTCGAAGGCCCAAACCCCCATACTTTTTAGGTTTGCACACACCCTCCCAAGAAACCAAAGGAATACGCTTCTTTTCATCAAATCCCGACCAAAGGAAGCATTTTTGTATTATTTCAATAATTTCAACGTATTTAGAAGGAATCTTAAACAGGCCCAAGGCATAAACTGAAAAATTCTGTAGAGAGGATTTGAGAAAAAGTACTTTACCAGCCTGACTAAGGAGGGCACCTTTCCATCCGGCCAACTTAGGAGTAAACCGTTCAATCAGAGAAGTCTAGAAAGAGTTAGGAGGTTTAGAACCCAAAGGAAGACCCAAGTAAGTAGAGGGAAGAGGTTTAATAGCACAACCAAGAATCTTAGCAATCTTCCTTTTCCTCCACTCTTAGGTGTTGAAAAAGAAAATGGAGCTTTTATCCTTATTGATTTTCTGGCTAGAAGAAACTTCATACAAAGACAGGCAGTTCTTTAGGACTCTGGCTTCAACAACAGTAGCACAACCCATGAGAAGAGTGTCATCAACAAATTGTTGGTGAGAACACACAATATTGGCAGAAGATAGTCTTAGTCCTTTGAAGCTCCCATCACTAACCTTTCTAAGCAACAGCCTGCCAAGGCTTTCCGCTAAGAGGATGAAGAGAATAGGCGAAACAGGATCTCCTTGTCTAACACCTCTGGTGGCTTTGAAAAATCTGGAAGGAGATCCATTAACAATAACATCAGTGCTGGTAGTAGAGATCATTTCCTTAATCAATTGAACAAAACTTTCAGAGAACCCAAAAGCTCTTAAAATTCTCAGTAAAAGATCCCAGTCCACTCTATCATAAGCCTTAGACATATCCAGCTTGAGAAGGAAACCTTGATTCTTAGACACCTCAAGGGAGTGGATATTCTCATGAGCAGTAATTATGGAGTCCACAATTTGTCCTCCAGGGACAAAACCATTTTGTTGAGGGGAAATGAGCAGTGGGAGGATGCCCAACATCCTAGTAGTCACCACTTTAGATATAATTTTATAAATGAAATTGCAAAGGCTAATAGGTCGAAAACGCTCAAGAGAATCTGCTCCCGGGATCTTAGGGATGAGAACAAGAAAGGTGGCATTAAGTTCCTTCAACAATCTTCTGGATCCAAAAAATTCTTTTAGAGCATTCACAATATCCTCACCCACAATCTCCCAGAAATCTTGAAAGAAAAACATAGGAAAGCTATCAGGCCCAGGGGCTTTATTACCTTCAAACGAGAACACAACATTTCTGACTTTATCCAAGGAAGGGATGGCAGTCAAAGCTTTGTTATGATCCGCATTCAGAATATTAGGGATAACATCAACAAGGCTCTGTTGAGCATCCACATCCAGCCTACCATCACTAGATAACAGGTTCCCAAAAAATTGAATAGCTTCACTCCTTATCTCATCCTCCTTCTAAATTCTTTTACCATTCTTCAAAATATGAGTTATTCGATTAGTCGCTATGTGCTTCATAGTAGTCATGTGGAAAAATCTAGTATTTTTATCCCCAGAAGACAACCAGACCGACCTAATCTCTATTTCCAAAACTTTTCTTCCTTGGAGATAATGGCATGATACTTAGTAAGAATTTCATTCTCTTTAGGTAAGAGATCTCCCTCATAGCCATCCATCTGAATCCTATCCTGAATTTCTTTGAGCTCCATCTAGATGGCAGCCTTCGAAGCAAAAATGTCACCAAAGACTTCCCTTTTCCATCGCCTAACATTCATTTTAACCACCACCAATTTCTTGGCCACACGAAACATGGCAATACCACTAACCTTAATATTCCACCAATCAGAGATGCAACTGGAAAAATGAGGGTGAGACTTCCACATTTTTTCAAATCTAAAGGGAAAATTTCTCTTACCCGAAACAGAATCAACCACAAAGCTAATAGGATAATGGTTCAAACCAATCCTAGAGAGAGCGGTAAGAGAACAAAAGTAAGCATTCACCCAGTTATCCGAGATAAGCGTCCTATCAAGCCGCACTTGGATGAGATCAAAACCAGCGCTCCTATTGGTCTAGGTAAACATAGCTCCCTTAAGATCCACATCATGTAAGTACTAAGAGTTGACAAAGTCCATCAAATCGAATTGACTATCCATTTGAATCTGTGACCCACCAAACTTTTCAGAGTCAAGCAGTGGGGTATTGAAATCTCCAATCATAATCCAGTTCTCATCAGGGAAGCTACTCCTAAAAGCTTAGAGTCTTTTCCAAAAATTTCTTCTGGCAATCCTATTATTGGGGGCATATATATTAGACAAAATCCAACTAAAACCATCCCTAATGTGCCTGAATTTTGTTGCCACATGGTTGGCATCATCCCAAAGCAGGGTACCTTGGATATGATTTTGGTTCCAAAATGTTGCAAGCCCACTAGAAGCCCCCTTCGAGCTCCTACCCTGAACACCATTATTCTTAAAGATTTTCAATTTCTCCACCCTTTCTTTAGGAATTTTGGTTTCCTGAATGATAAGAATACCAGGCTTATGATCCCTAGCAAAATTATGCAAAATTTCTTGTTTGTGGGGGTTGTTTAACCCCTTGATATTCCAAGACATGAACTTCATTTGCTTGATGGGGTGCTAATCCAACATATCTCTGGTATGGTTTTTTGGGTCCCATCCGCAATTTTTTGATTGCATTCGTGCTCCCTATGCCACCTTGTTGATTTTCTCCCTGAACTTCTTTGGGTTCCACAATCCGCTTTCAATCTATTTCTAGTGGAAACCCCCAAGGCATTATCCCCTTTCTTGTTCTTTTTCTTCTCCACCTTCGTGTATGAACTATCCTCATCAAGGTCAAGGTCCTCAAGATCCATAAATTCTTGCCCATCCAATAAATCATCTACTGGAGCATCATTAGTCATCGGGGAGAACCTCAGAGCATTCCTTGGCTTGCTATTTTCCTCCAGGCTCTCAAAAGTATCCTTCACAACTACTGGGGAACAATGAGATTTGTCCCTAGGTGAAGAGATAGAAACTTTCTCCTCTAAAGCCACAGGGACTTTAACATTGCTAACCCTGCTTCCCTCCTCTTGACCACTGCAATAAATCTTCTCCAAGTCTTCACATACATTGTCTTGGAACTTCATTTCAGCCTTCGAGCTCTCATCCAACTTCCCTGTACTTTCAACCTCTTCCTTTTCTTCCTTGTCCTAGGCACCTTTGGTACCTAAGAATGTGGATTCCTTGTTCTGACTACAAACGACATTGTTAACAACATTTTCAGGTAAAGGGTCTCCATAATTTATGTCCTCCGGGTTGGAGTTCTTATCCTCCTTATTCTTGTCCTGACCTACCTCTGATATATTCACCTCATCCTTATTATTTTCCTCTGAGGGTTTCTTCATTACCTTTACCTTCCAGATTTTTCTCTCCTTAGTGCTTGATTTAGCTTTAGGTTTGGAGACATTGAGGGAGCAATTCCTAGCCCAATGCCTAGCTTTTTTGCAATTAAAACACACAAATGGGAGAGATTCAAACTCAATAGATTGAACCCACTTCCTAAGCTTCAAAACTATTTCAATGGAAGATGGTAAATAAGTAGATTGAGTGATACCCACACAGATCCTAGCATAGACCAACCTTTTTCTTGTTGAGGTCATGGTGTCTATGGATAGAAGTTCTCCAAAGGATTTCGCTATCCCTCTAAATACATCTTCATTCCAGAACTCCATTGGAAGGCATGAAAAATGAACCCAAACCGGCACAACTTCAAATGAAGACTCTGAGAAGTCCATTTTAGGGACCATTTCTTGATAGCCAAAGATGATTCGCTAATGACCTAGGGGCCACCACACAATACTGTGATCTTATCTTCTTCACAGGAAAAAGCAAAAGAGAAAAAACCTTTGGGTAAGGCCACAACCTCAATGTGACTTTTTTCTCTCCACTTCTTTCTAACGAAGTCCCTCACCAATTCAATGTTTGGTCTCAAACCCATCAATTTTCCCACCAAAGAAGAAGCCATTAGAGAAACGTTGTGGTCAATGACTAGGTCAAGGACAAGGATAGCAAACGTTCCACTCGACGGGGCCGAAATATTATTGACCGAAGGGAGGGAGGACTTACCAACAGGCTTGGTGCCAAATAGCAAAGACCATCTTCTTTTTTACTCCTCCCAAGCCTTGTCCCCCACCTCATTCTCCGCATCGAGGTTTCCAAAGGCCCTGGTCCCACCATCACCACCATTCAAATTAGGGCCAGAAAAACACTTACCTTCCGGGTCCTGGCTGTCTCCTAGGTCCCCCCACTTCCCTTGACCCAAGTCCTCAGAAACAACTCCCCCTTGTTCCTCTCCTGCCATCTCCCCTTTCGCTACCGTAGAAGAACCTCCCACCAACAAAAAACCAGCCACCTTCGACCTAGACACCCATTGTTGACTAGGAGAATATTCAAATCCTTTCTCCCGCTCTCCCATCATTCTTGCTATTTATTTCTTAGTTGTTGTATATGTTGATGAAATTTGAAAGAATTGGTTGCATGCATCTTTATTTGATGTGTCATTTCAATTCCTACCATTATAGGGCGAGGATGAAGAAATAAGTGGTGGGCGTGAGCAAGGAAGTGTCCAATTAGGACACGAAAATGTGCCTCGAGAGGCAACAAAGAGGAAAGGGTGCATGTGGAGGGGAGAAAATAAGTGGTTGACGAATTAATAAGTATCTCTTTTGATTTATTGATTAGGGGTAGATATTGTACGTTATTACATTTTTTATGTTTTTCACATTTGTGTACTAGGACGATGATATTCCTATTTCTCGATTTTCAGCAAATAAGCTAAATAGTGGTGGGAAAACAAATATTGAGGTGGGCATTTCATTCCTATGAGTTCATGAATCTGAAGTGTGTTATCTCCTTTCCTTTTGTAATATATTGTTGAAAATGGCAACTTTAAACTGATATGTTTGTGTATGTATTTTGTGTTCTCCAATGTCTTGCATGTATTGCACGATAATAATGTATATATCAAAAAATGAGATTTCTTTGTACATTGTGAGCTTATTTGGGTTTGGTTAGAATTTCCCTCCTAGTATGGTGATAAGCCTATTGCACAAATTCGAGGAGAAATCCTCAGTGGTAGTGATTAGAGAAAGAACAACGTGTTCACTAGATTCCTATGACTTCAATTATCTGAAGTGTGCATTTTCATTTAATTTTACACATATATTATTGTATTGTTATCTGAATTTGCAAAGTTTGGTTTTCTTCTTTGTCTTCTCACACCTCTACCATGTTTTATAGGATAATAATGATATTGGATGTGTGTGGTATGTCAAAAAATCAAGCCTTGACCTTATTGGTGATGTAGGTGCAATACAGGTGGGAGAGGGTAATAAAGATGGACATGGGGATGGGGGAGAGCACTGGCCTACAAGTGGGAGAATAATAATGATGGACATGGGAATGGGGAGAGAATTGACCTACAAGTGGGAGAGGGTAATAATGATGGACATGGGGATGGGGAGAGCATTGGCCTACCATCTATATTAGTCCTGACACAACGCACTTCGATGCTTATGTTCCAATTTTTTTATGAATCCTTAACTATGAGTTGAATTGTGATTGACGGTATTGAAATTTCTATTTCCAACAAATCTTGTTGATGAGGAAATGATAGATACTAAGGGCATCACTTTTAAGGTCCACAATCATATTGACCTTTACTCGGTGCATAAACTGGTTGGCAAAGACATTGTAAAAGATGTGACCAGAGGTGCTCATTTCCATGGCATTCCACTCCTAGAAGGTTGTGTGAAATTCCACATCATTAAGGATAATGTTCCTGCCTACAGAATGCCTTATCCTGGTGCTTTCACATAGACTCTCCAAGAATGCGAGAACGCCTTCACAATATGGAACCTCTCCAAGTTGAGGCCTTTTCTTCCAAAGGTACATATAAATGATTTATTTCCATCTATATCATAGTACATTATATTTGTTTCCATCCATACATTAATTGCTCAACATACTCATTTACATTTATGGGTTTCTTATATGTTGAAGGTGTTCAAAGTGAAAAGGTCAAAGCATAGCCTCACCAAAAAAAATTTATTACACATTCATCTGCAAGGGTTTGTGGAAATGGAATCACCCCTCCCTCAATGCACAAGAAGCCAAAGAGGTGTAAAATATTTTATGAAGGTGTCTCTTGAATTGCATATAATAGGCAACATAGGAGACATTGAGAGAAGCTGGAAATAGTCATCATGCATTATTTTTTTGATCATTTAATTATTGAACAATTATTGTGTAGACATACATTACTTTTCCTATGTTTGAACACTATGTTATAGATTTCATATCAAACTTTTCATTGTCATGTAAAATTACATTATAAACAATGTCAAATAATGGTAGGCAATGTCATTTGTACTCGTATTGTTTATAGTAGCTTACTTACAAATATAAAAAAATGACATTTAAATTGTTTGAGCTCAACAATCTTGAATATAGGAGTGAAATGGTATTGAACATACTAATTGCATACACGGTTCTTTTGTGTAAACTTTTTTTATTACGTAAATGGAAACATGTATAACAATAACCATTATGTGTATGTATATATGTGGGCAAGTATTATTCTCATCATGAATAATTTCAAATCAATTATGGTGTTAAATGTTATTTGTGGATGTTTGATATGCAAAGTAGGTCATTGTAAGAAATTCTAAATTTAACAATATTATAGTCATCTATAAATGCATAATAAAAAATAAGCCTAATGATACTCATACGAACTGTAATGAAAATATTTTGTTTTGTAGATCGTAAAAATGTAATGAAGTTCACCTTCAAAATTTATATCAACTCCTAGTTTGAGTAAAATTTGTATTTAAATTTCTTCATATGATTCAACTTAAAAATACACAAAATAATTGCAAGTTGGTAAACACAATGTCGATTGGTTGTTATTTCATTTTGTATGTTCCAACCCACTATCTTCCAACCCCCAAATTTTCCTTATCATCTATTTTCACTTGTATTTGTTCCATGAAATTCTTAAGTTCAATAATCTTTGAATTCATTTGGTCAACTGCACTTACAACATCATCTCTCACTTTCTTTGCTTGCCCAAATTCATGTGCAATACAAAACCTTTTGAACTTATCCTCAACTTCTCATGAGCAAAAATAGTATCTTTGATCAATACATTATCTATCTTTTTCACTTTGGTCTTTTTATTTTCAAGTATTTTAACAGTTGTTTCCTTTTTAATTTCATACATTCTAACCTATTTGAGTAGAGGGGCAAATAACCAAAAGGCCTGTTATGTGTAGAGGTTTTTATAACAATGTGTGGATTGCAGGGTTTATATCACCCAGTGTCAACCAACACTTTGGAAGACAGTATTAAAGTAATTAATACCTCTTGTTATTTACATAGAAAGAGTTTAATGAAAGACACCTTCAATATTTACCATTCATGTAATTTAAACTTTTATAATTTATGTAGCAACACGTTTCACTTTTGATCTTTCAAAATTCCTTACACGATCATTATTCGTAAGTTGAACATTTAGTAATTGAGGCTCAAGGTGTGTGATATCAACCTTCAGCTTTTGGATGCCCTCACATTCTTGTGAATGCTCATTTTCTAATCCCTCGTCAGCATTAATTAATCTTCTTTTCTTTGATGATAAAATCTTCTTATCTTTTAATTCCTTTTCTAAGTTGTTAATGTAGTCTTCTAGATTATTTTTCTTCAGTTTCACCACTTCCAACTAGTGATTTTACATATGCAAGTTGACCATCCACACATTTTTTCTTATCCCCACTGCTCTTACCTGTTAACACCCCCTAGTATTCATTTTCATGATCTTGTAACTTATTTTTCATATCTTTTACTTTAAGCTTTGGAGAAACTACTCGATCATCAACCCTTAGATTAATATCATTTGTTTCTTCGATAGAGTTCAATATCTTCAATACTCTTATGTATCTTTTCAACCTCTTTTTTATCAACTTTGGAAGTGTCTTTCTAATTACAAAATATATATATTTTTTAAATAATCTTTTTTTATAGAACTTGTCTACCTTTTCACATAGTACTTTCATGTATCCACCTAATTGATTCTCTTTTCATATATTTCCAATTCTATGTGTTTCATGGAATTCTTATGTTGAAGAATCTTTGAATTCACTTGTCCAACTCCACCTATAGCATCATATCTCACTTTCTTTTCTTGCACAAATTCTTGTGCAATACAAAACCTTCTGAGTTTATCCACTTTTGCATTGCCATTTTCCCATTGCACATAGTGCACATGCACCTTCCTCAACCTCTTAAGAGAATGAAGGATCTCTTTATTCAATACATTATCTATCTCACTAACTCTACTTTGCTTCTTTTCAAGTGTTTTCAGAGTAGATTCCTTTTTCACTCCATGCATTCTAGTACCTGCTACCTCTAGTTTTGTATTTCCATTTTCCCATTGCACATACTGCACACACTCCTTTCTCAACTTGTGAAGATCAAGAAGAATATCTTCACTCAATACATTATCTATATCATATTCACATCGGTTTGCTTCTTTTAAAGTTTTTTCAAAACAGTTTCCTTTTTTTCATGCATTTTAGTACATGTTGCTCTAATTCTTCAATCCCATTTTCCTATTGCACATACTGCACATGCTCCTTCCTCAACTTGTCAAGAATACGAAGAATATCTTTAGTCAATACACTATTTGTCTCATTCACTTTGGTTTTCTTCTTTTCAAGTGTTTCTACAGTAAATTCCTTTTTCATTACATACATTCTAGTACTAGTTGCCTCCATTTTTTGCATTATCATTTTCCCATTGCACATACTTCACATGCTCCTTCCTTAACTTCTAAAATAATGGTATGTTGGAAAACACAGTGGGTTGTGAGTTATGTAATTCTACTTGTTCTAAGCTTGAGGGTGGAGAATTCAGGGAGGAGGTGCAGGTGGGGGATACATAAAACTAGCTAGATTGAGTTGAGGGGTGACTAACCAATTGGGTTGTTATGTTTAGAGGGTTTTTATAGTAGTATGTCGGTTGCAGGTTCAATAACACCTAGTGTTTTCCAACCTTCAATTATAAATAGCCAATACAATTGTAATGAAAACCTTTTTCTATTTACATAGTAAGAATCTAATGAAAGACACCTTCAAAATTTAACAAAATGATTTGGGTTACAGAGTTTTACAACACTGTGTGAGTTGCAGTGTTTATAACACCCAATGTCAACCTGCAATTTTGGAAGATAGTATTAATGTAATCAATACCTTTTATTATTTGCATAGCAGGAGTGTAATGAAAGGAACCTTCAATATTTACCATTCATGTAATTTAAACTTTTATAAGTTGTGCAACAACATGTTTTACTTTTGATCTTTCAATATTCCTTATAGGATCATTATTCGTAAGTTGAACATTTAGTAATTGATCCTCATCGTGCATGACATCAGCCTTCAACTTTTGTACACCCTCAAACTCTTGCAAATGCTCATTTTCTAATCTCTCAACAACATTAATTAACCTCCTTTTCTTTTGATGATAAAATCTTTGTCTAATCTTTTAATTCCTTTTCTAAGTGGTTAATTGTAGCATTTTTATTGTTTTTCTTCAGTTTCAACACTTCCAACTATTGCTTTTACATCTTCAATTTGACCAGCCACACATTTTTCCTTATCCCCACTATCTTACCTATTAACACCCCTTGGTATTCCTTGTAATGATCTTGTAACTTATTTTTTCATATTTTTTATTGTAAGCTTTGGAGCAACTACTCCCTCAACGACCCTTAGGACAACACCATCCATTTCTTGGATAGAGTTTTCAATGTCTTAAATACTTTTATGTAGTTTTACAACAACTTTTTCCTCAACTTTGAGAGTGTCTTTGTGATTAGAGGGTGAAAATGTTTCTTTGAACAAGTTATTCACAAAACTTGTGTGGTTCTCTATTTGTGCACTTATATCTGATGTTTCCTTCTCCTTGTCATATATTTCCAATTTTATTTGTTCCATGGAATTCCAAAGTTTAATAAACTTTGATTTCATTTCTTCAATTCCACATATACCATCATCTCTCACTTTCTCTACTTGCACAAATTCATATACAATACAAATCCTCTTCAATTTATCCACTTTTGCATTGCCATTTGCCAAGTTGCGGGTTACATAGCACCTAGTGTGTTTTCCAACCTCTAATTTTACAATACATTCAAAATGTAATCAAAACCTTCTATTATTTACACAATACAATATTATTTACACAATACAAATGCAATGAAAGTTAGCTTCAAAATTTATAGCAACTATTGGTTAGAGTAAAATTACGTTGCAATTTCTTTATATGATTGCAAAATAAATGCATAATATAATTGCAAGTGGGAAAACACAATGTGTGTTGTCCTTTAATTCATTTTGCATGTTTGCGACTAAAGGGTGGAGTGGTTGTAGGTGGGAAAAACATTAAAAAAAATTCCAAACTCACGTAAGAGTGACAAACCAATTGGGTTCTGACATGTATAGGGTTTTAAGATAGCATGTGGCTTGTAGGTTTTACAACACCCAGTGTTTTCCAACCTATAGTTTTAAAAAATAGTATGAATGTAATGAAAAGTTTTTGTTTTGTACACGCTAAGAATATAATGAAGTCTACCTTCAAATCTTAGAACAACTCTTAGGTGTAGTAAAAATGGCATTTGAGTTTCTCCATCCGATTGGAACAAAAAAATGCTCACATTATTTGCAGGTTGGAAGACACGCTATCCCTTGTCAAATTTCATTTAGCAAGATCAAAGGTAAAACATTTACCAATAGTATGTGGGTTGCAGGTTAACACTCATTCTTTTCTCATTCATCATCTTTGTAAAGTGTTGAATATTTTTATATAAAGTATAAACAACCTTATCATTATGTTTGTTCTTGTTCTTTTAACTTGTATCATTACATGCACTTAACTTTTGAATTGTGAGTCCTTAATCATATCCAAAAGGTATTGAGCCTTGTTATAGTAATATAGTATAGTAGTTGTGCTTTGTTGTATGAAATTTGGTGACATTCCAATGCCTTTACTTCTCAATATAATTTTAATCTTTTTTTGTCTTTGTAAATGTAACGAACCAACCCTACGGTAAAGAAAAAAATTCTAAAATTACACCATAAGACTAAGTAACAAGTAAGTGCAATAAAAAATTTCTTTATTTTATTGAAAATATACGAAGATGCCATATCATATTACAATAAAGATTCCACTTCATTATAATAACTTCACAAGTACACGTAACAAGAATACATACCTTTACAAACATAGTTCCAATGAGCTTTAGAACTAATAGATGAAAGATGGTCTAGGATCTTCCCTTTCAAATCTTGGTTCCTTTGTCACCTTTTGTGGAGGAGAAGCATCACTCAGGTGCTTTTCTACCAACCACAGACTCATAATGTGATCCCCCGCACATCTATCATTTGATAAATGGCCCTTCCCTTCAATGAAGAGATTGGTAGAGTAACCGATAATGAAAACCAACTGAGCATAGTGATGTGTCCTAGATAACTAGAACCTTATAATCCCATAATCTCAAACTAGCTTATAATACTAGATCACGGTGAACTAACAGTCTAGTCTCAAGCATCACACAGTCTAAGTGGATGTCGTACATTACACTACTTTGGCTAAAGTGTTCTCATTCAGTACTTCAAATGAATTCATCTATCATAAACACTACACATGCCCTATTTGTCTTAAATCTATCTTCAACTACGCATAGGTATTTCCTTCAGCGGATAGTCCATCATCCCAGATAACCTATAACATATTAATCTACTAGAATTAATTACTTAATTGGTAAGTACACAAGCTAGGTATTCCCTCTATGGATAGTCCACCATCCTAGATAACCTACATACTTGGATAACTCAACTTACATGTAAGTATATTAATCCCTCTCCCATACTGGATACCCTCTCCTAGGAGAAAAAACAAGCTTTATATCAAGTAAGTACATAAGCACCCTCCCATGTTTATCCTAGGAGTAACACAAGCTTTCCTAGTTAACTTAATAACCTAGCTAGTGTACCTCAAGTGTCTCTTGCATTCAAATCAAGCCTAGTATATAATAACTAAGATACACACCCAACTCCTATTATGGAGTAAATATAAACACATTACATCCCATGTTCAACATATCTAGTAAAATTAATTACCAATATCGTACCACATGTAGCATAGTTGAATTCCTCAGTCAAGTAATCTCTTTGAAATATCTAGTATAGTTAAATACTTGTGTCGAGCTATCTCTTCGACATTTCTAATACAATTAAGTTTTTGTGTCAAGAAAACTCCACTATTATGGAGTACTTAAAAACACATTATAAAAATCAGCCTAAAGGCTTCATTCACCTTTCCTAGAAGACATCAAAAATACTTCTATTGCACAAGAAGAAAAGATATTTCATGCAGTATAGAAAACACAATAATTCCTTGCAAACAATAAGAAGTAGAAAACCCCATGCTTGCTATCGCTTTCCCAAATAATGTTGATAATGCAACATTCTCCTTGGTTGCTTAGCTTAACCCAACTTGCCAAATCAATTCTTTTTTAAAGCATTCTTCTCTCAAAACTAGACAACTCCTCACAAAATTCCCTCTTTCCACACTCAGAAATCACTAACAGAAAATAATGAATTCCTTGAGTAGAATACGTCCCTCTCAAGGTAATAGTAACTCACAAAAATGTGAATACTGACTGTAACTATGGTCACTCAGAAATGTGAAGATTGGTTGTATATAATGTTCACTTAACATTATGAATATAGGTTGAAAATATTATTCACATAGTAATTGAAGAATGAATGTATACTATTGCACAAGATGATACACAAATGGTGTATAAGGCAATCACAAAAGAGAAATTATAAAATTTGATGAAGGAATAATGAGAATGGTGAATGAATCTGATTTAGAAGAGTTGGGCGACTATTTCTAGTGAGCCCAGCCTCGAACATTCCCTATAGCCATGGCATATGAATTGAAACCACTTGCATTTGACATGTTCAACCTGGAGGTAGCACCAAATCCAGCTTGCACTCAGTAATGAACAAGATGAGTCAAGTTCCATTTTTGCTAGCATTATGAAGACTATTTCCAAAAGCATATGGAGGAATTCATAAATCAACACCTACAAAAAAATGATTTTATAAGTGGCGCCAACTCTCATCATCAGTCCCTATTCTTGTGCCCATGGAAATAGTTAATAATCACAAGGAAACACATAATGTTGATTGACTTGGTCTGGAATTGATAATTGACACATTACTAAGGGCATTGACCTTTCATTCGTTAGTATTGTCCTCAGTTGCATACACAACATTCAAATGCTTGTTTTATCATTTTTACCATGTTGACTAAGTCTCATGTTATTAACTAAGAATGAGTTGGTCTATCTCCTTTGGTAATGCGTATCACAATGCAATGTCAGGTATAGCATTGCATTTTGCATAAATCAAAAGTTTTCCTAATGTCAAACTTACATAAATTCGACCTAGTCAAAGCCATTAAGATTTAACACCTTCATTGATTATCCCTGTGTTTTCCTTTACTAGGTGATGCACGATTTTACTCAAAGCCTTGTTAAATCAAAGTCTGAATTTTCATCATATTTACTATATCGGAATTTTTAAGACTATGTCAAAATACGTGAGTTGGAATCGATTCACTTATTTAAATCGACTCAATTAATTCTAAAATAATTCAATTTCCCAAAGTTTAATGATGATTAAGAAATAATTTGATTTCCAAAGTTGAATGATAATATTAAATAGATTCATAAATAATTTGATTTCCAAAGTTGAATGATAATATTAAATTGATTCAGAAATAATTCGATTTCCAAAGTTGAATGATGTGAATTATATATTTTGTTATGTATATAACTATACTTTAAATATATTAAACTATATATAATCATATATATATCGTGAGCCAGTCAGCATACATCTGATATATATATATATGTGTGTGTGTGTGTGTGTGTGTAATTTCATGAGGCAATAATAATAATAATATCCACATTATACGAGATGTGTGCATATATACATATATATACCCATTCCATCGAATGTATATCTCTTATTATCTTATACCGCAAATAATGATACGTGTATATTTTTATACACATATACTTGTATTATATATACATATGTACACTTATCCAATAAGCATTAACACTTGCAAGTGTATCTGTGTATATATAAAAAAGCATATTCATTATATGGTAATACGATAATCAAGTAATCTATTTGATATTGAATGAACATGACCTAGAGTCTATACCCACACATATGTATATACAAGCATAGTCATTTCCTCATGTATGTACCTCGATGACTATTTCTACTCACATATATGTGCATTTTCCAATGCTCTCATACATGGGTCTTTATATATGTATTTATATGTATATGCCCATAGACATGCTACATTTTACATTCATATGAAACAATGTAAAGGTAACCATTCATAAAACCCAAAAACTCAACCCAAGCACAATAAAAAAATTGTCATAAGGAAGAACTCAAAGCTCAAACAGATAAACATCACCCAAACATGCATTCAAAGTAAACCAAACCTTACTAATGCAGATATATCGGCTAAGGATGACTTACCTATTTCCCACAAACTGACTCAACTCAATCACTCTAATGAGATGTGTGTTTATGCTCAGATAGTTACATTTACCGATTGCCCAACCAAGATCATCTCCCAAGTGATACTTCCCCTCCCCCTGGAGAAATGAACATTTACCTACAACCATCAACACAACCTTGGCCGTCAATTGTTCACAACAATAAGCAGCATATATAAACATCTTCAAAGTTAGAATAACAATAATTCAATAACCTTCTATTCTCACTTATGTAGTATTTCACCATGAATAACATCAACTGAGATGACATCAAATGAAACAACATCAAATGAGATAACATTCAGATTGATAACAAGGTACAAGCATCATTAATTAATCTACAGAATTCACATTATATTCACATTTACCCTATCTAGTAATCGTAAATAGTAACTTCACAATTTGGGGTGTAACATACTTCCCCCCTTGTGAATCATCGTCCCCAATGATCTATAACATTTTAACATACAGTTAAAGTCGAGTAAAGTTTTACTTACAATTCTCAAAATACATAAGTTTTATAAAACATTCATCCTATGTAGCAATCTTGTCCTTCCTGGACCTTGTTTCCAGTGTCCTCACTATCACATAGGGAAATCTTGTTCGCCTTACACATACTTACTCTCTCAAAGAGCTTTATTACATAAATACATCCAATATATTATAGTAACTATACATAACACCTAACCGATACTGATCAGAAATCATTGGCCCATGAATTTATCCTTAGTATAATCCAAATAGAAAAGGAATGTTGATGCATTGTACACTACATCATGGGTCTCATCCTTCCCTTTCGTATTTACACTTTTAGACAACTCATAAACCGAGTCCATCTGTCACTTACACATCCATTTTCCTTAAAATAAAGTACTTTCTCTTGATTGCTTGTCCATTTCGAGCATAACATTTCTCATGAGCATCTGTCAAACCCCGATACTGCTTCATACTTAAGCTTTGTATCAACAAGGTTTCATTGATCACTTCGATCTATTACTCCTTTTTGACATTCTATAAAGTCTATGGATTACCCTATTCCTAAGCCTATTTTAGCTTAATAGAGCTTCCAACCTTCTTTTCAAAATAATGGTCTAAACTTCAATGTTAGAAGTTTATAAATCATTCAAGATTTAGTGTACCATTTTCGCTTATTTGACTATAATAATATATTGCACATTCACTCAACTAATTTTTTCATAGTATAATCATGGTTTACAAAACCCTATTATTATTTGCTAAAATTGAAATAACCTCTCAGGATTACTAATCAACTACTTGCCCACAATATATTATTTAGGACCAAAATCCTATAAGTCAATTTTCCAAAAATCATTGGTAACTTTGATAAGTTTGTCCACTAGAACATTATGTCAATTCTACTAACATACACAAATTGGTATGTCTTGTGCTCTACCTTTTTCCTTCTATAATCTCAAGAGAGTATACATGTCCTACCGATGATGACATCTGATCTTCATTACATGGCATACTAGACATTATCCTGCCACATTCCGTGTAGCCTCTTACTCTACCCTTTTCCTAGGTTATCATGGTTTTTCATCTGACAATTCCCTTTGTCATTTTGATGTCCTATCTCAAACATTAATTTCCCCATTCATTCTTGAATCTTCCAAAATTTTGGGTACATAGGTTCTTTTACATCAAATATTCCATGACTAAGTGAAAACCTATTTTATGATCTCACGCCTCCTTTAGTTCCCCAACAATAATGGTTAGGATTTTTGTGGAGACAAATCCCATTTATCTTAGGACATCCTTACCGTGGATTTCTTCTATCCTTGGATTATTTTCAAAGGTGCAATTCGTCTTTTACCTCGATCTAATTTTCTCAATATAAATTGGTACTAATTTCGAGTATTAATCCTCATTCATTCATGTTCATCCCTAGAAGATATTAGATTTAATTGCATACCTAAATTCCAAGCATGAAGGTTTCTTGTTAGCTCCATGATTTCTCTTAATCATATAGGAGAGCCTCAACTTTGGTATATCCTATTTGAGCACAACTAACAACCCCAATGTTCTACTTAGTAAAATTCCCAACATCTCACACTTAATGAGAATTCTATGATGTCACGACATAACAATAGATGCTTCCCTTTGAGAGTGTATCTACTTTAATATAAGAGCCACTCAAATAGAGTCTTGTCAATAATGTGACTTCCTTTCAAGAGTATAAAGTAACTTCTTTAACTCACTAGGTATTACACCTATGTTTTCATCCATATTGAATTTCATAAGCTTAAGTGATATACACATTCTCATGGGTGCATCACAAACACATATTCCCAAATATTAGGATAGAGTCCTCAATTGTTGACTATTCTGATGTTATACATTTCTCTACCCTATATGTCACAATCAAGACCAAGTAATTTGTTCCCTCCTTCACGATGTTAATGATTAGACTAGTACATAACCCCACTCAATAGGTTAAAACTTAACCTATTGTCTCTCACTTTATTCGAAATGAGCTTCTTGTCCCAATTAGGTTATTCTAAACCTATGGTTTCATTCATGAGTAAGGTAGTGATTAAGATATTTTTATGTGGTTCACATAACGTCACATCCTACCTTATCTTTTATTCCATTTCAATGGCTTATGGTTAAACCTTTTCATCGCTAGGTCTCTTAGAAAAGTAAGCTTCAGTTTGAAGTCGCTTTATGACATGGATATATTTCATATTATGTAGTATTACTAACTATGTATATAAATAACATTGTTATCTAATTCCTCCATATAAGCCATGTAGGAATATAGAGACACTTTCTTCCAATCATGAGTATCTTAGATCTTCCCTTACCAATCCCATAGGCAATGATCTTCTCTATCATGATCATTTCATTGCGCATATCTTTTTCTAACACATTAATAATAATATCATTTGATTTTCCAATCAAATAAATATAAGGTATGGAATAATAGGTCGTAATCCTTGACCTTTCCATTTATCTTACTCCAAAATTCCTAATACCCTTTTTCTTTTGGTCATAAGATGTATGACTTAATTGACATCATGAATTTCAAAGAAGTCATTAGTTCATGAGAACATACCTACGTGTTTCATTGGGTGGGGTACTTAACTCAAGTCAATCCACTCTCTTCCTTCCCCCTTTAGTGTTTCCATAAATTTTGATCTACTCAATTTTAATTCCTAGCAAACACTTGCTTCTTTGAAAGGATTTGTCATTCATTCTTGTTGGCTTTCCATTTCCTTTTCTTGCCTTAATGGCATACTTCAAATATACTCTTCCCAAAGTTTGATTCGTCATTGATTTTTGCCTCATAGATTTCAATAACTTGGATCATCCAACAGGAGATCTAATGAATAATCAACAACTTTAGAAGTTGAAAGAGGCACACTATTATTCCCATATTCTTTCTAATATCCTTTTTAGTGGAGGAATGTCCATACTTACAAAACATCATTGATTGATGCACCTTTCAGCTTAGAACTTTGTTTTCCTTACAACTTTTATTGTTTTGACACGAAGATTCATATTGTATTCCATTTCCTTTTGGAACCTCCATCGAATATTAATTTTCACAGACTTGTTTAGTGAGTTCAACTTATACTCCAACCAATCTATGTTCCATCCCAACCTCTGGTCAGACCAACCTGACTTTACCACTTTAGGTTTATTTCTCATATTCACCTTTCCAAGTGATTTTAATTTCAATGCTTAGAATCCTATTCTTTTATCCTCTAGAGATACCAAATTTGTTTAGTCTCTTTTTCACATATTAATAAAAACTCCAATAATCTTATTGATTTTGGTTGGTGGAATCATGCCCAAATTGTTGATTACTTTGTTTCTAACCATTCAGGCCTTTTTCCCTTACTCCTAAGGTACTAACTTTTTTCTTGCAAGATCCTATCTTTACACAATAATTAGGTTTATGTCAAGTGTTCTCCAACCCTTGTGGATACCTCCTTCATTGACATCCTACTTCTATCTACTTTATGCCAAATTTTCATACACATAGATTCGTAGTGTTTTCCCTAAATCCAAAAATTCTTGACTCTTTACAACTATAATTTGCTACTATAAAAGGGTTATCTCATTTCTTCTCATTCTCTTAGAGTCACATAACTATTTTGTAGGATATTGGTTATTCTTACTAACCTTCCTACATAACTTGATTGCATAATCTTTTGCAATCCTAGGTAATGTCATAAGTTATTGGTTTAGGAGTTCCTACTCCAAGGATGACTCTTAACTAGTCGCAATTTACAGAAGTTACTAGGGATCATATCTTCCTTTTCACTTATGTTATTTTTCTTACCGTTGTGGCACAAGAACTTTTCAACCATTATTATCTAATAAGGTTTTCACATTGTTGCATAATGATCTCATAGGTTTCAATGTAGAACTTGGTAGCTCTGATACCAAATGTAATGAACCAACCCTTCAATAAAGTAAAAATTTCCAAAATTACACCATAAGACTAAGTAACAAGTCAGTGCAATAAAAAAATTCTTTCTTTTATTGAAAATATACGAACAAGATGCCATGTCATATTACAATAAAGATTTCACTTCATTACAATAACTTCACAAGTACACGTAACAAGAATACATACCTTTACAAACATAGCTCCAACGAGCTTTAGAACTAATAGTTGAAAGACAATCCAAGATCTTCCCTTTCAAATCTTGGTTCTTTTGTCACTTGTTGTGGAGGAGAAGCATCACTCAGATGACTTTTTGCCAACCACAGACTCATAATACGATCCCTCGCACATCTATCACTCGACAGATGGCCCTTCTCTTCTACGAAGAGATTGGTAGAGTAACCAATAATGACAACCAACTAATCATAGTGTTGTGTCCTACATAACTAGAACCTTGTAATCTCATAATCTCAAACTAGCATGTAATACTAGATCACGGTGAACTAACAATGTAGTCTCAAACATCACGCAGTCTAAGTGGATGTCATACATTGTACAACTTTGGCCAAAATTTTCTCATTTAGTACTTTGAATGAAGTCATCTATCATAAACACTACTCAGGGCTGATTTGACTTAAGGCTATCTTCAACTATGCATAGGTATTTCCTTCAATGGATAGTCCATCATCCCAGATAACCTACAACATATTAATCTACTAGAATTAATTACCTAACTTGTAAGTACACAAGCTAGGTATTCCCTCTATGGATATTCCATCATCCTAGATAACCTACATACTTGGATAGCTCGACTTACGTGTAAGTATATTAATCCCTCTCCCATAATGGATGCCCTCTCCTAGGAGAAAACACAAGCTTTATCGAAATTAAGTACACAAGCACCCTCCCATGCTTATCCTAGGACTAACACAAGCTTTCCTAGTTAACTTAATAACTTAGCTGGTGTACCTCAAGTGTCTCTTGCATTCAAATCAAGCCTAGTATATAATAAATAAGACACACAACCAACTCCTATTATGGAGTAAATAGAAACACATTGCATCCCATGTTCAACATATCTAGTAAAATTAATTACCTATACTATACTACATGTAACATAGTTGAATTCATCAGTCAAGTAATCTCCTTGACATGTCTAGTGTATTTAAATACTTGTGTCGAGCTATCTCTTCGACATTTCTAATACAATTAAGTATTTGTGTCAAGAAAACTCTCCTATTATGGAGTAATTAAGAACACATTATAAAAATCAGCCTAAAGGATTCATTCCCCTTTTTCCATAAGACATCAAAAATACTTCTATTGCACAGGCAGAAAAGACATTTTATGTAGTATAGAAAACACAATAATTCCTTGCAAACAATAAGAAGTAGAAAACCTCATGCCTCTCATCGCTTTCCCAGATACTGATGACACTACAACCTTCTCCTTTGGTTGCTCATCTTAACCCAGCTTCCCAAATCAATTCTTACTCCCTTTCTTGTTGAAAGCATTCTTCTCTCAAAATTAGACAACTCTTCCTCACAAAATTCCCTCTTTCCACACTCAAAAATCATTAATAGAAAATGACAAATTCCTTGGGTAGAATACATCCCTCTCAAGGTAATAGTAACTCACAAAAATGTGAATACTGACTGTAACTTTAGTCACTCAAAAATGTGAAGATTGGTTGTTTATAATGTTCACTCAGAATTGTGAATACAGGCTGCAAATATTATTCACACAATAATTGAAAAATGAACATATACTATTGTACAAGATGATACACAAATGGTGCATAAGGCAGTCATAAAAGAGAAATTATAAAAGTTGATGAAGGATTAATGAGAATGGTGAATGAAACCAATTTAAAAGAGTTGGGCGACTATTTATAGTGAGCGCCTATTTATAGTGAGCCCAACCTCCAACATTCCCTATAGCCATGGCATGTGAATTGACATCACCCACCATTTGAAATGTTTAACTTGGAGGTGGCCAGGGATAACTTTAAGAAACCCCCCCCTCGGAAAAGGTGTAAAATCCTAGCGAATCTTTCCTTTTATTTGAAAAATATATTAATTTTCCTAAAGAATCTTATGCACAGTATTAAAAAATTTGTAAAATCCTAGCGAATCTTAATGATTAATTGGTAAAAATAATAATCACAATGGCGAATCCTAGTGAATAATCACTAAAAAGATTAATTACAATGGTGAATCTCTCCTTTAAAAATTTGCATAGTTGGTCGACGCAGTTGCCCCATATATTTTGTGTTTTTTTTAATATTGAAGTAGGGGCCCAAGGGCGACAACCACCAGCGGGGTCAAGGGGAAGCGCCTCTTGTGGGGGTCAAGGGGGCAGAGCCCCCTTGTGGGGGTCTGGGGTCTAGGGATGTACCACCGATACAACGATGATGATGTATGTCATGAACTATTGGCAACAGTGAACGGTGGAGATCAAACAGAGCTTTGATCAGACGTCTTTTCGGGAGCTTGGTGCAAATATAGTAGATTCTCTTCTTGATTCTCCGAAATTACACAATATTACTAGAAAATATTATTAATATTTTTAATTACTGTATAAACTACTGGTGAATCAGTACCAATGACACATCGTTTACATGGTGAATTAATCAAGACAAAATTATTTTTTTGTAAAAACCTGGTGATTCAGTCTCTGTTTTAGCTTGTACTATTCGCCATTTATGGAGCTCCCGATTTCTATTATTCACCAATTGGCGAAGATTCACCACTAAATTTTTCCCTGGAGGTGGCACCAAATCCAGCCTGCACTCAGTATTGAACAAGATGAGTCGACTTCTATTTTTGCTAGCATTATGAAGACTATTTCCCAAAGCACATGGAGGAATTCATAAATCAACACCTATAGAAAAATGGTTTCAGAGGTGGTGCCAACTCTCAGCATTAATCCCTATTCTTGTGCCCATGGAAATAGTCAATAATCACAAGGAAATACATAACATTGATTGACTTGGTCCGTAATTGATAATCAAAACATTATTGAGGGCATCGACCTTTCATTCCTTATTATTGTCCTCAAATGCATACAGAACATTCAAATGCTTGTTTTATTGTTTTTACCATGTTGACTAAGTCTCATGTTATTAACTAAGCATGAGTTGGTCTATCTCCTTTGGTAATGCATATCACAATGCATTGTCAAGTATAGCGCTACATTTTACATAATCAAAAGTTTTCCTAATGTCAAACTTACATAAATTCAACCTGGTCAAAGCTATTAAGATTTAAATGCCTTCATTGATTAACCCTATGTTTTCCTTTACCAAGTGATGCACAATTTTCCTCAAAGTCCTATTGGATCAAAGTCTAAATTTTCATCATATTTACTATATCGACATTTTTAAGCCAAATTCAAAATACATGAGTTGGAATCGATTCATTTATTTAAATCGGCTCAAGTAATTTTGAAATAATTCAATTTTCCAAAGTTTAATGATGATTTAGAAATAATTTGATTTCCAAAGTTGAAAGATAATATTAAATCAATTCAAAAATAATTCAATTTCCAAAGTTGAATGGTAATATTGAATCGATTCAAAAATAATTCAACTTCCAAAGTTGAATGATGTGAATTATATATTTTATTATATATATATAACTATAGTTTAAATATATATATATTTAATATTTAATATATAATCGCACATATATATATGTATATATATATATATATATATATATATATATATATATATATATCATGATCCAGTCAGCATACATCTGATATATATATATATATGTAAATTCATGAGGAAATAATAATAATATTATTAATATCCACATTATAAGGGATGTGTGCATATATACATATATCTATACCCATTCCATCGGATGTATATCTATTACTATCTTATACCGCAAATAATGATATGCGTATATTTGTATACACATATACTTATATTATATATTCATATGTACTCTTATCCAATAAGCATTACCGCTTGCATGTGTATTTGTGTGTGTATATATACAAGCATTTTCATGAAATGGTAATACGATAATCAAGTAATTTATTTGATATTGAATGGTTGTGACCTAGTGTCTATACCCACACATATGTATATACAAGAATAGTTGTTTCCTTATGTATGTACCTTAGTGAGTATTTCTACTCACATATATGTGCATTTTCTAATGCTCTCACATGGGTCTTTGTATATGTATTTATATGTATATTCCCATGGACATGCTACTTACGTTCATATGAAACAATGTAAAGGTAACCATTCATAAAACCCAAAAACTCAACCCAAGCACAATCAACACATTGTCATAAGGAAGAACTCAAAGATCAAACAGATAAACATCACCCAAACATGCATTCAAATTAAACCAAACCTTAATAATGCAGATATATCGGCTAAGGATGACTTACCTATTTCCCACAAACTGACTCAACTCAATCATTCCAATGAGATGTGTGTTTATGCTTAGATAGTTACATTTATCGATTACCCAACCAATATCTTCTCCCGAGTGATACTTCCCCTCCCCCAGGTGAAATGGAAATTTACCTATAACCACTAGCACATACCTTGGCAGTCAATTATTCACAACAATAATCAGTATATATAAACCTCTACAAAGTTAGAATAACAATAATTCAATAACCTTCTATTCTAACTTATGCAGTATTTCACCATGAATAACATCAACTGAGATGGAATCAAATGAGATAATATTCATATTGATAACAAGGTTCAAGCATCATTAATTCATCTCCATATTTCACATTCTATTCACATTTACCCTATCTAGTAATTGTAAATAGTAACTTCACAATTTGGGGTGTAACATACTTCCCCCCTTGTGAATCATCATCCTCGATGATCTATATCCTTTTAACATACAATTAAAGTCAAGTCAAGTTTTACTTACAATTCTCAAAATATGTAAGATTTATAAAACATTCATCCTATGTAGCAATATTATCCTTCCTAGATGAGATGTGTGTTTATGCTTAGATAGTTACATTTATCGATTACCCAACCAATATCTTCTCTCGAGTGATACTTCCCCTCCCCCAGGTGAAATGGAAATTTACCTATAACCACTAGCACATACCTTGGCAGTCAATTATTCACAACAATAATCAGTATATATAAACCTCTACAAAGTTAGAATAACAATAATTCAATAACCTTCTATTCTAACTTATGCAGTATTTCACCATGAATAACATCAACTGAGATGGCATCAAATGAAACAACATCAAATGAGATAATATTCATATTGATAACAAGGTTCAAGCATCATTAATTCATCTCCATATTTCACATTCTATTCACATTTACCCTATCTAGTAATTGTAAATAGTAACTTCACAATTTGGGGTGTAACATACTTCCCCCCTTGTGAATCATCATCCTCGATGATCTATATCCTTTTAACATACAATTAAAGTCAAGTCAAGTTTTACTTACAATTCTCAAAATACGTAAGATTTATAAAACATTCATCCTATGTAGCAATATTATCCTTCCTGGACCTTGCTTCGAGTGTCCTCACTATCGCATAGGGAAATATTGTATGCCTTACACATACTTACTCTCCCAAAGAGCTTTATTACATAAACACGTCCAATATATAATAGTAACTATACATAACACCTAACACATAGTGATCAGAAATCATTGGCCCATGAATTTATCCTTAGTATGATCCAAATAGAAAAGGATTGTCGATGCATTGTACACTACATCATGGGTCCCATCCTTCCCTCTTGTAGTTACACTTTTAGAAAACTCATAAACCGAGTCCATTTGTCACTTAGACATCCATTTTCCTTGCCATAAAGTACTTTCTCTTGATTACTTGTCCATTTCGAGCATAACATTGCTCCTAAACATCTGTCAAACCTTGATATTGCTTCATACTTAAGCTTTATATGGACAAGGTTTCATTGATCACTTCGATCTATTACTCCTTTTTGACATTCTATCAAGTCTATGGCTTACCCTATTCCTAAGCCTATTTCAACTTAATAGAGTTTCCAACCTTCTTTTCCAAATAATGGTCCAAACTTCAATGTTAGAAGTTTATAAATCAATCAAGATATAGTCTACCATTTTCGTTTATTTGACTATAATAATATATTGCACATTCACTCAACTCAATGTTTCATAGTATGATCATGGTTTACACAAACCTATCATTATTTGCTAAAACTGAAATAACCTCTCAAGATTACTATGTAACTACTTACCCACAATATACTATTTACCTAGACCAAAATCCTATAAGTCAAGTTCCCAAAAAGTGTTGGTTACTTTGATGAGTTTGTCCACTAGAAAATTATGTCAGTTCTACTAACATAGATTGATATGTCTTGTGTTCTACCTTTTCCTTCTAGAATCTCAAGAGAGTATACATGTCCTATCGATGATGGAATCTGGTCTTTATTATGTGGCATAATAGACATTATCCTTCCACATTCCTTGCATCCTCTTACTTTATCTTTTTCCTAGGTTATAGTGGTTTCTCATTTGACAATTCCCTTTGTCGTTCTGATGTCCTATCTCAAACATTAATTTCCCCATTCATTCCTGAATCTTCCAAAAAAATTGGTACATAGGTTCTTTTACATCAAATATTAGTTTGTTCCATGACTAAGTGAAAACCTATTTTATGATCTCATGCCTCCTTTAGTTCCCCAATAATAATGGTTAGGAGTTTTGCAGAGATAAATCCCATTTATCTTAGGACATCCATACCATGGATTTCTTTTGTCCTTGGATTATTTTCAAAGGTGCAATTCATCTTTTACCTCAATCTAATTTTCTCGATATAAATTGCTACTAGTTTAGAGTATTAATCCTCGTTCATTCATGTTGGTCCCTAGAGGATATCAAATTTAATTGCATACCTAATTTCCAAGCATGAACATCTCTTATTAGCTCCATGATTTCTCTTAATCATATAGGAGAGTCTAAACTTTGATATATCCTATTTGATTCACAAGTAACAACCCCAATGTTCTACTTAGTATAATTCCCAACATCTTACACTTAATGATAATTCTATGATGTCAAGACATAACAATAGATGCTTCCCTTTGAGAGTGTATCTCTTTTAATATAAGATCCACGCAAATAGAGTCTTGTCAATAATATGACTTCCTTTCAAGAGTGTAAAGTAACTTCTTTAACTCACTAGGTATCCCACCTATAATTCCATCCATATAGAATTTCATAAGCTTAAAATATATACACATTCTCATGGGCGAATCACAAACTCAATATTCCCTTCCAATTCTTAGGATAGAGTCCTCAATTGTTGACTAGAATGATGTTATAGGTTTCTCTACCCTATATGTCCCAATCAATACCAAATGTACAGCTCAACCAAGTAATTTATTCCCTACTTCGTGGTGTTAATGAGTAGTCTAGTACATAACCCCACTCAATAGGTTAAAACTTAACCTAGAGTCTCTCACTTTATTCGAAATGAACTTCTTGTCCCAATTAGGTTATTCTAAACCCATGGTTTCATTCATGAGTAAGGTATTGATTAAGATATTTTGATGTGGTTCACATAACGTCAACATCCTACCTTATCTTTTATTCCATTTCAATGGCTTATAGCTAAACCTTTCATCCCTAGGTCTCTTAGCACAGTAAGCTTCAATGTCAAGTCATTTTATGACATGGATATATTTCATATTATGTAGTATTACTAATTATGTATAGAAGTAGCATCGTTATCTAATTCCTCCATATAAGGTATGTAGGAATGTAGAGACACTTTTTTCCAATCATGAGTATCTTAGATCTTTCCTTTCAAATCCCATAGATAATGATCTTCTCTATTATGATCAATTTATTCACCTATCCTTTTCTAAGGCTTTGATAATAATATCATTTGATCTTCCAATCAAATAAATATAAGGTATGGAATAATAGGTCGTAATCCTTGACCTTTCCATTTATCTTACTCCAAAAATCCTAATACCATTTTCCTTGTGGTCATAAGATGTATGACTTAATTGACATCATGACTTACGAAGAAGTCATTAGTTCATGATAACATACCTACGTGTTTCATTGGGTGGGGTACTTAACTCAAGTCAATCCACTCTCTTCCTTCCCCCCTTAGTGTTTCCACAACTTTCAATCTACTCAAGTTGAATTCCTATCAAACACTTGCTTCTTTGAAAGGATTTTTCATTCCTTATCGTTGGCTTTCCTTTTCATTTTCTTGCCTTTATGGAATACTTCAAATATACTCTTCCCAAAGTTAGATTCATCATTGATTTCTACCTCATAGATTTCAATAACTTGGATCATCCAACAAGAGATCTAATGAATAATCAACAACTTTATAAGTTTAAAGAGGAACACTAATATCCCATCTTCTTTCTAATATCCCTTTTAGTCGAGGAATATCCATAGTTACAAAACATCGTTAATTGATGCACCTTTCAGCTTAGAACGTCGTTTTCCTTAAAACTTCTATTGATCTTACACAAAGAGTCTTATTGTATTCCATTTCCTTTTGGAACCTCCATCAATTGTTGATTTTCACAGACTTGTTTGGTGAGTTCAACTTATACTCCAACCAATCTATGTTCCATCCCAACCTCTGGTCAGACCAACCTGACTTTACCACTTTAGGTTTATTTCTCATATTCACCTTTCCAAGTGATTTTAATTCCAATGCTTGGAATCCTATTCTTTTATCCTCTAGAGATACCAATTTTTTTAAGTCTATTTTCACATCTTAATCAAAAATCATATAATCTTATTGGTTTTGGTTGGTGGAATCATGCCCACATCATTGATTACTTCTTTTTTTGGTCATTCCGGCCTTTTTCCCTTACTCCTAAGGTACTAACTCTTTTCTTGCAAGATCCTATCTTTAAAAAAAAATTAGGTTTATGTCAAGAGTTCTCCAACCCTTGAGGATACCTCCTTTGTTGGCATCCTACTTCGATCTAATTTATGCCAACATTGCATACACATAGATTTGTAGTGTTTTCCCTAAATCCAAAAATTCTTGACTCTTTACAACTATAGTTTGCTATTATAAAAGGGTTATCTCATTTCTTCTCATTCCCTTAGAGTCACATAACTATTTTGTATGATATTGGTTATTCTTCCTAACCTTCCTACATAACTTGATTGCATAATCTTTTGCAATCCCAGGTAATGTCATAAGTTGTTGGTTTAGGAGTTCCTACTCTAGGGACAACTCTTAACTAGTCCCAATTTATAAAAGTTACTAGGGATCACATCTTCCTTTTCACTTCCTTATGTTCTCTCTCTTTCCATTGTGGCACAAGAGATTTTCAACCATTATCCTCTGATAAGGTTTACACATTGTTGTGTACCGACATCATATGTTTCAATGCAGAACCTAGTAGCTTTGATACCACATGTAATGAACCAACCCATCTGTAAAGTAAATCTTTCCAAAATTACACCATAATCTACTAAGTAACAAGTTAGTGAAATAAAAAATTCTCTCTTTTATTGAAAATATACGAACAAGATGCCATATCATATTACAATAAAGATTCCACTTCATTACAATAACTTCACAAGTACACGTAACAAGAATACATACCTTTACAAACATCGCTCCAACAAGATTTAGATCTAATAGTGTAAAGACGGTCCAGGATATTCCCTTCCAAATCTTGGTTCTTCTACCGCTTGTTGTGGAGGAGAAGCATCACTCAAGTGCTTTTCCACCAACCACACACTCATAATGCAATCCCCTACACATATTCCGATACCCTTCAATGAAGAGATTGGTGGAGTAACCGATAACGACAACCAACTAAGCATATTGTTGTGTCCTACATAACTAAATCCTTGTAATCCTTCAATCTTGAACTAGCATGTAATATTGGATCACAGTGAATTGGCAGTGTAGTCTCAAGCATCACACAATCTAAGTGGATGTTGTACATTGCACTACTTTGGCCAAAGTCTTCTCATTGAGTACTTTGAATGAATTCATCAATCATAAACACTACTCAGGGCCGATTTGGCTTAAGGTTATCTTCATCTACGCATAGATATTCCCTTCAATGGATAGTCCATCATCCCAAATAACCTACAACATATTAATCTACCAGAATTAATTACTTAACTGGTATGTACACAATCTAGGTATTCCCTCTATGGATAGTCCATCATCTTAGATAACCTACATACTTGGATAACTTGACTTACGTGTAAGTATAATAATCCCTCTCCCATATTGTATGCCCTCTCTTAGGAGAAAACACAAGCTTTATAGCAAGTACACAAGCACCCTCCCATGTTTATCCTAGGAGTAACACAAGATTTCCTAGTTAACTTAATAACTTAGTTGGTGTAGCTCAAGTGTCTCTTGCATTCAAATCAAGCCTAGTATATAATAACTAAGATACACACCCAACTCCTATTATGAAGTAAGTATAAACACATTGCATCCCATGTTCAACATATCTAGTCAAATTAGTTACCTATATTATACCACATGTAACATAGTTGAATTCCTTAGTCAAGTAATCTCTTTGACATATCTAGTATAGTTAAATACTTGTGTCGAGCTATCTCTTCAACATTTCTAATATAATTAAGTATTTGTATCAATCAAACTCCCCTATTATGGAGTACTTTAAAACACATTATAAAAAGCAACCTAAAGGCTTCATTCCCCTTTTCTAGAAATCAAAAATACTTCTATTGCACAAGCAAAAAAGAAAGTTCATGCAGTATAGAAAACACAATAGTTCCTTACAAACAATAAGAAGTAGAAAACCTTATTCCCGTTATCGCTTTCCCAGATAATGTTGACAGTGAAACCTTCTCCTTTGGTTGCTCAACTTAACCCAGCTTCCCAAATCAATTCTCACTCCCTTTCTTGTTGAAAGCATTCTTCTCTCAGAATTAGACAACTCTTTCTCACAAAATTCCCTCTTTCCACACTCAGAAATCACTAATAGAAAATGATGAATTCCTTGGGTAGAATACGTCCCTCTCAAGGTAATAGTAACCCACAAAAATGTGAATATTGACTGTAACTATGGTCACTCAAAAATGTGAAGATTGGTTGTATATCATGCTCACTCAAAATTATGAATTCGGGCTACAAATATTATTCACACAATAATTGAAGAATGAATATATACTATTGCACAAGATGATACGCAAATGGTGTATAAGGAAATCACAAAATACAAATTATAAAAGTTGATGAAGGAATAATGAGAATGGTGAATGAATCCGATTTAGAAGAGTTGGGCAACTATTTATAGTGAGCCCAGCTATAATGCCCTAAATTTAACACTTAAAATACAATTAAGGACAAAACACAACTATCAAATTTCACTTGAGAACACTTGTAAAACTCACCAAACTGCTACCAAGGAAGGCACTACAAGGAATCATTTGAACAACATTTGACCAATTATAGATTACTATATTTAGTTAGACAACCGAATTTCTTACGTATTCCTAGGAGGGTTTTCAAATGGAGACATGGAAATTAAATCATCAAAATAGACTTGGTTGGTTTCACTCAAATTTTGAGAAGAGAGAAAACCCTAGGGGTTAGACCTAATTCCTCGGGGGCTCGTCTCTGACGGCCTTGCCTACGTATGTAATTCACAGAGGAACCGTAGTTCGATGATACAGACTCAACCATCGCACATTTGGTTGGCCAACAGTTAGGTATATCCTTTAGGATCAATAATATTTCATGACATCAACTTCAATCACGAACCACTAACACTACTCCACACTATAAAAACTATAACATTACAATGATAAAGATAACTTATTTAAGTGAAGAACACTTTATCACTAAGACACTAATATGATTGTTAGACTAGCATCAACAAATATATTTTCTAGTTGACCCACTATAAAGATCTATAACTTACCTATATACCCTAAGTGACATTTTAATATAGAGAAAACCTCGAAGGAAGTTTATAGAACACACCAACATATACTACAAACTTCACCAATTCACTCTAGCAAGTGTTACCAATGGGTAGTGGTTGTTTATTATGAAAAAAAAGAACTATTGGATATAGAGTCAATCGAAATCACAATTAAAGCAGTTATATTTTTAAATCAAGAATTATAGAATCCTCTTAAATAATTGAATCAATGTAACTGTGTAACATAATGAAAACAAACATCCCATAAAGTTTGTAATTATGAGAATAAGGATTATTACCAAGTGTAGCTTTAGGATTACCTAAAGTTGGCTATTAAACTCCAAGAATGACATCTTATAATTACCAAAGGATATATAACTATGGTTTTAACAAATCATTAATACTTCAAGAATTTTGAATAACGAATAGGTCAATGTTATCTTTTTGGTGCAATATTAATAAATAACACAACTAATAATAACCACGTAATTATGGTAATTTAACTATTAAAATGCAAGACCACTCCACGACATCGGGTAATCAAGTAGTATCTAGGATGAAGATAACTAATAAATAATTTAAATATATTATTAGACTTTTAGCTGTGGACTAATCTAAATAATCGAAAAGATCAGGATATATCATGATTAAGAGAATTAGTTAATGATTATTTACAACATAAAATATTATTAGTCATTGAATCATAGATTCTCTCGTTAAAGCATACATCATAATAGTATCCTTGAGATGATATATCATAAACTTGAAATTTAAAGGTAATTATAGTTTATCATTTATAAGTACCAAAACTTTTATAATATTATCCATGCTCGATAGGATCCAAAATAGTATTAATAACATCCTATGTAAGTAAGGTCGGGTTTACACATAAGAGATTGTTTGGCATTAAAATTACACAACATTTCTAATTCCAAGTAAGACTTAAAATTAGCAAATGAGCATATGACATGGTGTATAAACCCTCATTAACACCTACTCTTGAAATATTAGGGAACTAGATATTTCGCTTGAACAGAATTACGTAGAAAAAAAAATATGACACTAATGTTTATTATTGAATTTCCTCATTTATCTTAAGTCAAAATGGCCATAAGAGGTTGACCTGGGAGAATCTACACAATCCTATGATAAATAATGTAACATTTCCAACAGAATAAGCTATTGTTTTCCTTCACTCTGCCCTACAGTGCTACTGATCAAACTGAAGTTATTATTAGCATGGCACTGCATGCCAAATTAATACACATATCTATCGCTACCACACAGAATACACGTTTGATGACTTTTTATTTATTGATTGCAAATGGTTCCTCTACTCTTATACAACTGTACATAGACAACCCCCTTCTCAATGTCAGGGTATCTGAATTCTATCACATATATTAGCTCTTGTAGATTTCTCATTTCAAATTGCATCCATTTTGTCTAATATAAATCTTGGATAGCATATGGTTCTTTTTTAAATATTATACCAAGCAGTAAAATTATGTTCATGACCTGATTTCTATTGTTATTTGAAGGGATTTATGGACATCGATAGAGATATCAACAATACATATTATAGATAGAGATTATGATTGATGAAGATTTCAGCTCTAATTCCATATTCTTGGAACTTACATCAGACTGCTACAAGAAAAGTTTGATGATATTGTACATTCCCTTGTCGACCTAGCTTTACAATGGAAAAGAATAAAATGAGGTATATAACCATATATGAAATGTGTGAACACCCATAAGCGCACTCTATAATTTTTACTCACAATTATCTATTTGAACTCGAGTTTACATGCACTGACGTTGAGCTAAATTACATTTGCAGAATGGTTTGAACTACAATAATTTTATTTTTTTTGGAAGCAAAACACATTGTACTTCAAGATACTGATCGACATTATAATACATAGCATAAATTATTTGAACTCATTAGCTACTTGGTATTTATTTTATCTTTTTACTTCAGTACTCCTAAATCCATGTGATTGTACAGAGTGGTCGATCTAAGAAACTCTAATTCATAATTTATCCAGAAAATATGGCTCACAATATGTTACCTGAGTTGTTGATGTTTTGATTTGAAGGAGAACACATTGATGGGTACTTCTTAAATTCATGACCCGTGATGGAATTCTTGTCCATTGCGAATTTTTCCATCTAAATAGTCTTTGAAACATCAATTGTATTGGTTTTGAATTTTGAGACAAGGGGTTCAATAAAACACAATAGGTGCTTGAGTTAGAACCAAATAAGTAAATGAAATTTGTAGGTGTAGAGCCAAATTTCACAACCAATCCTAGTATTCTCTCTGCTCGCACCTAAATGAGAACTTTGGAATAGGGCACATTAGGCATACATGCAAAATGTGGAAGCATAAACATTATACATCAACCAAAAAAAAAAAACAGTCCCATTTCAGCAGGAAACAACCATATTAAGAATTTTGGGGTATGCAAGAACAGATAAAACTATTTTTGAGCAAAATTTTATATTTCAGTTGCTCCAAATTCAAAAGGGAGATGTAATGCGCTGGTTCAGACTCAAACATTTGGATGCAAAAGAAATGAGCAGGCCGGAAAGGTCAAAATTGATCTTGCAAAAATGTAGAATCTACATTATTTATCACAATTGATTTATTGCCTAATCATGGCGATGAAATAAGAATATTCAATGCACAGAATTATTTAAGATTTAATTGCCATTCCAAGGAAATTGAGGAAAAGATGGGAAATAGAGTGGTTGATAGGAAGTTGGTCTGCTAAAATCCATGAATGTGATTTTATTAAATACTTAGAGGCAGACATATAGATTGCAGCCCAGTCCAAATAATCCAAGCAAGTAGAAAATTTAAAAGTATCATAATCCACGATACCTCCAGATTAAGAGAAAACAATTTTATATATATGAGGATAGTCACAGATGGATGGCGAGTGGAGTGACCTACCTCAAGATTCACCTATAATTGTGAAACTCCCAAAAAGTGAAGGATCGGCCAAAAATGCCTCAAGCGTGGCCAGTTCCATTGCACTCCATGTTCGCCATGGTCCTCCTGCTCCTCGAGAAGTAGGGATACCCCGATTTTGTTGATATGCCTGCTCTCGTTAAAAACAATACTTTTTAATGCCTTAGAAAGAACTCTAGAGAGCTCTATCCGATCCCTCTTTGTGGGAGATGGTGATGATACCGTGAGCACAACCTACAACTGCACAAATTCTAGGAAGTTACTATACAATTGGAGGGAGCTCTCCCTGCGTTGGGTTGTGAAGAACATGACTTAGCAGATGAGGTTCCAAAACAAGTCGGACTGGAACATGCTTAGTTTTAGAGAGAGAAAAAAAAGGATGGCTGACACACTTTTTTTTATAAAAAACATTATCATGCAGGTCTCTTATCTCTGAACTGCCAAGGCAATATTACTATTGAGGTACTTGAAAGCTACTGCACGTAGCAAGTAACACTGGCTAATTAGTATCCTTTCTTCATGATTATAAGATTCTCGACTGCCAGAGTGTAGGTGAAATTTATTTTAATCCCCCGTCTCCCTATCGCTGTTAATTCCATCACCATTTATCTAAGAAGATAGATCTCAAAATATCATAGTTTTTATAAATCCAAGATTCTTGAGCTCGAGGCAGGAGTTTTTGCAGCTTTGATCCCAAACATTAATTACGAGATGATAGTTGTTTCAATAGTTCAACAATGAATACATGTACTTTTGCTTTTAGAGAAATATTTTCTCACTGCTCAAAAGATTTCCCAAGAAGATACGTATCACTATCAAAGTAGCAATTAAGTCACTAGAAAGGATAAATATATCAGATTCCTAAAGGCTCTTAAATGCACTTGCAGCTCATCAATTGGATTTGCACCTGCTTCCGTTTGGGTATGCACACAATCTTTAATGGTCCAATCAAACATAAATTAGGGAGGGTTTCTTCATGCCCAAGAGAAGAATTCTATTAAAGGCGCTGAGGAAGAAAATGTGCCAGGGATAATTTATTTACCTACAAACTAAATTTCATCAATGAGTTTGTTGGGTGGATGCATTGATTCTAGAAAAAGTTCCACTGCTATTAATCACTCTGTCTCTTTACATAAAGTTGTAGTAATTGGGCACGCTCAAATGATAGCCAAAAACGTACTATAATAATTTGAGAAAAGAACGATCAATTTATAGAATAAAAAGTCTTCATTTATTATCAATTATCAAATAAATATCACATTTAATTGTTACATTTGTAATCATGGATCCTCACTTTATAAACTTCTAAATTATAATTAAATACATACATTTAATTAACTTAATTCTAATTTATAAGGTAAATAATTATACAACTTGATCCCCTTTAAATGAAATGTCAAAGTTAGAACTAATGATTGTACAGTACCATCATTATCATTTCCATACCAAAACTTTACCATGAAACAAACGAGCCAACTGTAATTTTCAATCATTATCTAGTCACAATTAATTGTTAATGAAAAAAATACATTATCATTAAGCTCCAATATATGTATATATGTATATAGGTATTCATTTTTTTTATTTTTTTTTCTTATTATTATTTAATCAATAATAACTTTATTATCATTCCTCCATCCAAGAAATAGGGAGGTCGTTGCTTAACTCCTGATTACTCAATGTCATTGCTTGATTGAAATCACATAATTTAAGCATCCCTTTATGAATAGATGATCTCAAGTTCTATATAGTTTTTATTTGATTATTCAATTGAAAATATGTTATGATAATATTATTATCTCTCAAGTTGTCGAACAATGGTAATATCGTTATTTACTCATAGTTCATCCCCCTACTTTGATATAGATATATATCATCAACCTAGTCTATATATATAGAGATGGATAGGATGTTCTTTATTATTTTCTATAATAATCTAATTCTTATAAATAAAACACATAGTCACTTTATTTTCACTTTTGATTTATCTAACCGTTGGTTAATGGAATGTGCATAAGAAGATAGAGTAAAGTGAATCACACAAAAGGCGAGGCCTTACATTCCCCTCCCCTTAGATTGGACTTCCTCTTGGAAGTCACTAAGGATTAGGACTAAATCGCCTAACAAAATCACACATTCAAAAAAAAAAACATTATATCATAGCAAGTCTACTTCACCATATTGCTCTTGACACCTCTAAGAAAGAGTAATACACATAGTACCTTGATCCCATTCAAATAAGAGTACAACCTAGTTTTAACTTAACTCTTAAATTAGCCCAGTTGTTAATCTAACTAGAGGTACTCAAGTATAAACAAATAAATTAATTAAAAAACATTAATGCATACACATGAATCTAAGGAGTCTCTAAGGTTGAAGACTCTAATCTCAATAAAGTACACACATTAATCTATTAATCATATTAATTACCTTACCATTTTTCTTGATAAAATAATTAAAGCATTCAACCATAAGCAGACATTAGAACATCATTTCTATGCATTACTCATCCAAATTATTGAAGAAAAATTTCACAGTAGAACATTTATCTACTACACTCTCAATATAGCAATGTTAGCAACTATCTAGGTAGCGATAAATCATTGCCTATGTAACCATCCTTAACTGAATTACAACAAATACATCAAAAAAAGCATCTTTTAATATATCTCAGAATTTCTTTTTACCATAGACAACACTCATATTGTTAGAAAAATATATATATATCCTCAAATGTTCAAACATGTCTCAAGAGTTATCAGCTTCCCATTTTTGTCCAAATATGCTCTTATGAGAACAATTGGCCTTATAAATATGGTACTCATACCATATCTCAAGGAATATTAATTGCACCATTTGTTACTTTCGCACATAGTTCATAGGTATGCCACATCACATTTACTTACAATTTCACATGTACACAAAACAATAGTAAGGATGCTCTTCTCAATGGGTGCACTTGTCCTCATATAAAGGATGCTCTTCCCAATGGGTACGCCTGTCCTCATACAAAGGATGCTCTTCCCAATGGGTGTGCTTGCCCTCATACAGTCACATAATTGACAACATATGGCCCACACAATGGGGTTTACAAGGATGGATATTCCTAGATACCATAGCAAATCAAAAAGATGATCTTGAGGTCCTTCTCTAAGGACTCCTCCATATAGATAAGAACAATCATAGAATGAGGGGAAGAATGGATCAATGACCATCCCATACCGGTCCCATTTACAACCCCTTTCAAGATGATTCCCCAACGAATCTACTCCCCTATATGACCTGTCAGGGAACCCCCTGGGATATGGCAGTATATAGATTTCGCATTCCACCACACATGTCAATAATTTGCAAACAAGGAGAAAGCCTCAAACTAAGTAACGTAAGATCGCAAACCCAAGTTTCAATAAAACTCCCAAAGAGGAAACTATAAATTCAAGAGAAAATAAAGATCAATTGTAGCTACATTGCAGCATTTCAAACTTCATTCAAAAATGAAATTTACACAAGTCCTTGAGGCAAATTGGACTATAACCTTCAAATGGCTAAGTAGCCCAATAAAATAACTGTAAAATTCCACATTGCTAGCGCATAATAAAATAAAACATCAATCAAGAATTATGAACAATTCATATTTCAACAATAAAATTTGTACATCATGAGCACCATGTGACTTGACAAGCCACCTAAGGGGAGGAGGGGAATGGTGGTTCTCTAACCACAGAAGTATAATAGCATGCAATAACTAGTGGTCCCTTACCTCATAAGTATGAATAACTGGTGATCCTTGACCATATAAGTATGTATCATTGGTGGTCCCTAACCACATGAATATGAATAGATGGTGGTCCCTGACCACATAAGTATGTATCACTGGTGGTCCCTGACCACATGAATATGAATAGCTAGTGGTCCCTAACCACATAAATATGAATCATTGGTGGTCCATATAATTCCATCCTTTACCCATGGGTTATAAACATCAAGGAATAGGTTTGCACTATGAGCCAACAAGTGTGACTCTTATATGTGGGGGAGCAAGCCACGGTCAATGTCCATGGGAGGATTACAATGACCCAACATAGATCCTTTATCAGGATTAGGGACAATGCCCTGAGCTCGTAATTTCCCGATGTGAAAACATGTGTCTCTCAACCCCTATTTACACTAGATGGCATCTCACTCCCGCAAGGGGGGAACCATACACTATGGGTACACATTTGACATACAAATAAGACTAGCACACAAGAATACATCACATTTCATTTAATAAGGATGCTTACACACTTAACAGGTTTACATAAATCACAACTAGCTAGCTTACATAAAGGCCATCGAAAAGGGTACACATAGGGGATCGTACTAGACATCCACCACCCTTAACTCAAGTTAGATACCTTGTATCTCATACTTGGGGCACAACACATATACTGGTTTCCACATGTCAAATCGCATAACTGTCAATAATTTTATCACTCCATTCCATATGAGCTAAAGATGCACAAAATACACTTACTTTTACCACTTGGTCTATGCACAAAAAATTCCACAACACACAACATAAGCACCATTATGGGGTATTAACATCCACAGAGAATACAAAATAACTTCATTTCTAATTTTCATCTTTTGAAAGCAACAAACCCTTTCCTTACACATACTTGAACCACAAAATATTCTATTCTACCAAATGACATAAAATAAATGTGTATTTATTTATCCATCTATAAAAAAAATCATATGTAATACATATCTAATCATTACAAAAAACTAAAAATCATATTTGTTATGATAAACACAGTGTGTTATGTATTTAATGTCCATAAAGCTTCCCAACAACACTATAAATATAACACATTTACACAAGTGTGAGGCAATCATTAATGACATCATACTGCTATTTGTGGATATAAAATTCCTCAAGCTCCCTTCAGGTTGATATTGTTATTTCGCTCGGCTTCCAATCACGCCTTATTTACCTCTAGCCTAATTTTGAAGATATTCACCCGTTGTCGCCATGTGTTTGTCGTGCAATCCTCGCAAGGTTTCTTTCCTTCAATTTTTTTCTGAGCTCCACCATGCTTTCACATGTCACTAGTTCGCACCTTTTATGCTTGCTTATCTCCGCTTTCCTATCAATCTACATCTGCATGCCACGTAGCATCTTTCCGCATTCACCTTTTTGGCAGGCCCCACAGTCATCGCAGATAACGAAGACTTCTCCATGTGTCATCTCCATGGGCATTTTTGCAAGGGGAAGGATGGAATGAGCAATAGGTTGCGCCACATTGCCACATGTCCTAACCAACTTCGAAGGTTAGTGACACATGTCTGCTGGACAGTTGTTGTTTCTATGCTAGGACCACTGTCATCATTTGTAGAGAATGCATCTAGCTCGAGGGAGACTACATTCTATGGTTCAAAATATTTGATGTTGCAATGGCCTAGGGAATCATTGTGATGAGCATCATTGCTCTCTTGACGAAATCTTTTTTGTTACTGGCTAGGCAGCGGTTGGACCATTTTTTTATAAATATTATTTCTTCTTTCGATGAATGAATTTGAAACATACAGAAAAATAGTGGAAAGAAACCAGGCCTTTGTATTGTTTTTTAGATTATTGTATAAGACTCACAGACTGTGCCATTGTTCGGCCTTTCTGTTTCTTAGCTATTTGATAGAATATTGTATTGTTCCATTATTATAATGGATAGTTTATTTGCAATAATTCTATTATTTCAATATAATTTTACTGATTCAGACCATGTCTTGGACTCTTATTTTTAGTAAATGTGTATGGGATTTATTTTATGTTAATTTGTAAACTATTCAGGTTTTCCAGCTATAATTTTTGTTATTCTAGGACATAGTAGATTGTTGAACAGTATCTAAACCATGTCTGAAAGGAAGCTTTCATGTGCCTAAATACAGCTATAGTTTGGCATATCACCTTAGTTAGATCTTTATTTTATATACCTGCTTCCTTTTCCCATTCCAAACCCCAAATTATAGAAGAATCCAGCTTCTTTAAAAACCTAGAGGTTACTTAGTTTAGTGCAATACATCCCCCCTTTAAATGAGTTTCCCATAAGGCTACTGCTTGTCAATTTTTGGAATCAATAGTTTCTTTTTCTAGCACGTTTGATGGGACAATTTTAATGTACTTAAACCTTAAGTGGGTGTATGATCCATCAGCCTATTACTAGATCCCAAACAACAAAAAACCCTAGCTTACTAGTGCCACTGCTAGTAACAATGTGAACTAGAACCCATCCAATAAATGTTTCGATCCCTTTGTCAGCCATGTTGCCCATTGCTAATAGAAATTATGTGGCATGGGATTCCAGAAGCCCCCTTATAGCATCAATTGCACCTACTGTATGGGCCCCTATTCTGGTTTTTCTTTAAAAGCTATACCAAAATTCATCGGTGATGGCACAAAAAACACCTTCCAAATAGATTTGCAAGATGTGGCAGACATGTGTTTGGTGCATGGTGTAACCAACCAAAATATAGCACTAAGGTTTCTCACAGCCTCTTTTAGGGGCAAGGTGCTAGATTGGTATTGCACTCTGCAAGCTAACACTATTGGTATTTGGGACCAGCTCAGAGATCCTTTCTATGAAATATTTTTGAATGATGGAGATCGGTCTTCGCTATATCATCAACTAGCGACCATAAAGTGGGCCCCATATGAAGCCATGAGTGACTTCAATGCCTGGTTCCACACAACTTGGCAGAGAATCTAGGCAGCTATTCATTTGCCAACCGAGTTGGCTTTCATATTCTACCTGAAATCTATCAATGTCGACATCTCGATGATGATTCAGTCCCTTGGTGGAACCACCCTATCGAATGCATACAACATCATTATGAAGGCAGAGAGTAACTTGATCGATGCTGAAAATCTACCACCTTGAGCCATCATGCATATATTTCCAAACATATAAGTTCCCATCCATGAAATAGCATCTACCAGTGTGGCCACTCCTCCTCAATCTATGTACACATATTCGAGTGCACCATAGAATACCTCTTCTACATCTAATCCTTCAAGGGATGAGATCAATGACTTGAAGGAGTTGTTGTGAAATATCTCAAATGAAGTAACTACCATCAAGCGTAATTAGTCCATGCCTCTGAAGCCAGCATACCAAAATTACCAAGGTAGAAGACCTTCCTACCAACAAAACTAGTACCAAGGAGGTACGTGCATGATTCTTCAAGCTCAATCAAGTAATCAGATGGTTCTGGTACCTACTCCACTACCTAATGTCCCACCAAGTTCAAATAGAGAGTTGGTAGTGGGGAAAAACAATCTCGTCGATGACATCAACCCCTAATGCTTCCCCTGCAATGATGTGCATATGCCTCAAAACTAGCCACGCAGAAACTTACAACAAAAGGTGGTGGAACAACATAGTCAGGGCATGGCATCAACCTCAAGAGGTTATGCATATACCTCTCCACATGGAAAACGCGATTCTCATCGCTCAAATGCAAGGGATGTCCTTGGAGCAAGAAAATGACATAGCTCCTGACCATTCTCTCTTCTCATGGATGAAAGGAGAAGAAGCAGTATTTACATATATGGCATCCACATCAGAGACCCCACAAGTACAATCCAATTACAACACTTGCTCAAAGAGGAGATTCACAGGTGAACTGGACACTCCGCAGCCTAAAAGTGCCTCCGACTAGACTCCTAGTACCTCCATGATTGCACAATAGTCTCAGCCATGAAGGGAGATTGTTATAACAAGGCCTAAAGAATCAAAGTCTTCAAATCTTCCACCATTCAATGTGGTGGAACAATTGAAAAAATCCTCCGCTAACATGTCCCTTTGGGATATCTTAGCTATTCCGAAGCAAAATTCATTGTTGTAGAAGGCCCTTCGAGAAGATGTGGTTATTGAACCAAAGGAGCTATCACTCAAAGCAAAGGCCATTGATCCATCACCTCCTACCAAATTTCTCGCAATTAGTGTAGAGGAGGCCTCTACCAAAGTAAAAGAGAAGCCCAAGCCCTTTTTCTTAACTCTTATTATTGCGGAGAAATTATTGCACAATTCTATGATAGACTATGGTTCTAGCACTATAGTCATGCCCAAGTAAATAGTTGAAGCCTTAGGACTTAGCTATGAGCCTTTAAAAAAAGGGGTTATGCAGCTTGATGGGAACAAGGTTGAAACTATAGGTGTCATCAACAACCTCCCCTTGACTATATTCTCCTACCCCAGTATCATAGTTCCACAAGATACCATGATCGTAGATGTTCCCCCCATGTTCGGTATTTTCTTATCCAAGAAATTCACTTCAAAGCTAGGTAGATATATTTATTTGGATTGGTCGCACTTGATCCTCATAACCAAGAATGGAGCTAAAATAAAAATAATATCCGAACCTCTATATTTGGAGCATGTGATCGATGAATCCATGATCAACTTTGAGGCCAACCATACCTCTTTCACCAAAGAAGAGATGTACAGTACCGAGCTACTCGAGGATGAGAAGGTGAGTGGAGACCAGATCGATCAAGAAGAGGTCCTTTTAAGTGAGTATATAGAATTTGATCCTTTCGAAAACTATCATGCCACCGGATTGGGGACTTATTTCATCTATGATGAGGATTAGGCAATCTTGAAGGTTGCTAAGGAATCCAAGGATTGTCCAGTCTCAAAGATATGGACGTTGCACTTTGATGGAGCAAGATGCAAATTTGGTGCAAGATTCGGGATCTGTTTGATGTCCCCATCCAATTAACATACATTATGTTCCTTTCACTTCCAATTTGCTTGTTCGACCATTGAAGCTGAGTATGAAGGCCTAGTTCAAGGTCCAAGCCTTGAAGAGCATATAGGTGTTAAGCAAATAATGGTATTCGCAGACTCCGAGCTAGTGGTCAATCAAGTCCGAGGAATTTCCGTAGCCAATAATATCCATATGAGATCTTATAAACATAGATTCTGGGACCTAAATTAAAGCTTCAAAGCCTTCAATATCTAGATGATTCCCAAAGAGAAAAATACAGAAGTGGATCACATGGCAGCAATCAAATCTCAATTTGATCCTGCTTCTAACTTGATCAATAGCATACACTTTGTATGATTAATTTTCCAGCCGACCATCCTAGATAATGATTAGATCTGGCAAGTGTTTGAAAGTGATGAACACATCACCTCATTCATTCAACAGTCGGGAGAGTTCGTTGAACAACTCCAACCAAAAATTGTTGAGGCATATGAAGGGAAAATTATTTAATTAAGATCCAACAAACTCCCAAAAGGATTGGTCACTCTTGAAAACCTATTCAATTGTGATGATGCAAGAAATGACAAGAGGAGGTTTGTAGTGGACAAAAGTGACTATGTAGATCTCTAGGTCAAAGACGGAAGAACGGAAGAAAGCTCAAAGTTAGAAAGGATGTCCCACAGCACGACAAGGAAAGATCCATTTCTATAATAAATATGAAGGAGTAGTGGCCAGGTCATATGATGACCTCAAGGGATGCGATCCCAAGATCATCCAACACACTATAGAGCTAACAAAAGTAGCAAAACCTGTCCACCAGAAATAGAGGCTAGTGAACCCAAAGGTTGAAGCCTTGATGGTGCAAGAGTTGACCAAGCTAATTTAGTCCCGGATAATTTTCTTGATCAAGCATAGTACATGGGTATCTAACCCGGTTCGCGTTCGAAAGAAGAATAGAGACATCCGCCTATGTGTCAATTTTTGGGACTTGAACAGAGCATCCCTAAAGGACCACTACCCCTTGCCTTCCATGGAGTCTATCTTGCAAGCAGTGGCAGGATCGGAGATGTTTTCTGTACTAAACGACTTTTTCGGTTACAACCAAATTTGGGTAAAAGAGGAGGACCGACACAAAAAAACATTCACTAGACTAAGTTGGGAACATTTTCTTATGCGAAAATTCCCATCAACCTCTCTAATGCGGGAGCCACCTTCTAGTGAGCAATGGATATCATTTTCAGGGATTTGATCAATAAAACCATTTTGATCTACCTGGATGATCGTATAGTATTCTCCAAGCATAAGGATGGTCATTTTGATCACCTTGAAATGGTTTTTAAAAAATTCTAGGAGTTTAGGATATCCTTGAACCCAAAAAAATATTTTTTCGGAGTGCCACAAGGAAAACTATTGGAACATGTAGTGTCCAAAGATGGAATTACAATCAATCTGAAGCAAGTAAAGGCTATCAGAGAGCTTCCCCTCCCAATAAATAAGAAGGGAGTTCAGTCCTTTCTGGGAAAGGTAATTTTGTAAGCAAATTCATTTATGATTTTGCAAGGATAATTAGGCCTATCACCCTAATGCTAAAAAAGGATCAATTGTTTAAATGGACAAAGGAGGCTAGAGAAGCCTTTGAGAAGGTTAAGGATGACATTTCTTCAGCTCCCATGCTAGTAAATCCAGACCTATCAAAGGACTTCATAATAAATGTATTCAGTTGAAAAACCAGCATTGCTATTGTTTTGACGTAGAAAGATGATGAAGGAAAGGGAGAACATCTGATAGCATTTCACTCCCGGACCTTAAAGGATTATGAGATGAATTACAACTTCATCAAAAGGAAATAATTTTCCATTGTTAAGGGGCTCAAGAAGTTTTGACACCTCATATCTTGCAACAAGGTGATTGTATATGTCGCACATTCCAGTGTGCATGAGTATATCATGGAGGGAGAAATCACTGAAAAGAGGGCCAATTCAATCACTAAGATCCTCGAGTATGATATTGAATTCAAGCCCATCAAGACCGTGTGAGGAAGAGGACTGTGTGAGTGTTTGGCATAAGATGAAGAAATAGTAGTGGAGGAAGAGCAACCTGATCTTTTTCTAACAAATGAACTTGAGTCTGAAGGCTACTAGCTATCAAATGGGGTAAGATTTATGCATACCGGGAAACATTCGTTGGGCCTTCCTTCTAAGAAGAGGAGATTCTATAGACTGCAAAAGAGCGGATATGTGCTTATTGAAGGGGTTCTCTTCAAAAATAACTTCAATGGCATTCTACTATGGTGTGTCACCACATAATAGGAAAATAAAATTCTTGACACTTTTCACACCAGTCTCACAGATAGACATTTCTCTACAAGGACCACCGCTATAAAAATCATGTGTGCCAGGTATTTATGGCCTACATTATTCAGTGACTCATACTCTTTGGCAAAATCCTGTAGGGAATACCAATTCTTTGCACCAAGAAGAAAAAATTCAGTGATGCCTCTCAACCGAATAGTGGTTGATGAACCCTTTACACAATGGGGCCTTTATTTTATAGGGATGATTAATCCCACTTCCAGTGCAGGACACAAATGGATCCTCACAGCTACAGACTACTTTACTAGGTTGACCGAGGCCATGCCCCAGAAGAATGCAATGAAGCCATAAATTGTGAACTTCCTCGAGGAGCTAGTAACAAGATTTAGCCCGCCAAAGACCATCATCTCCGACAATGCCAAGGATTTCTTGGGTTCTAAGATATGTCAATTCGCACTTGCACATGGAATATTCTTAAAAACATCTTCAAAGTACTACGCACAAGGAAATTTCCTAGATGATTTGACCAATAAAAATTTGGTCTGACTCATTAAAAGAATTAGGTTGGAACATTAGAGAGACTAGCACAAAAATATCTGGGCGACACTCTGGGTGGACCACATAACACCCAAGCAAGGCCTCAAAACCTCACCATATGAGTTAGTATACAGGAAAGAAGCACTATTTTCCATCTCCATGGAGATTCATATGTTATAGTTGCTCAAATATCTAGAGGTTGAGGACAATGGAGCCATGAAGGTTTGACTCATTAAAAGAATCAAGTTGGAACATCAAAGAGAGTGGCATAAAAATATCTAGGCAGCACTCTGGGTAGACCACATAACTCCCAAGAAAGGCCTCAAATCCTTGTTGTATGAGTTAGTATATGGGAAAGAAGCACTATTTCCCATCACCATAGAGATTGATGCAGTACAGTTGCTCAAATCTCTAGAAGTTGAGGAGAATGGAGTCGTGGAGGTCCAACTAGCCGAGTTTCTGGAATTACAGGAAAAAGGAGAAAAGGCCCTAACAGCCATGACTAACTGCCAACAAGTGGTTAAGAGATGGTTTGATAAGAAAGCCTCGGACCAAGGTCTCAAATGTAGAGACCTAGTGCTCAAATTTAATGAAAGGGCCACAAAGCTTGGCCAACATGGAAAATTCAAGAGTTTGTGGGAAGGTCCATTTAGAATCATTCAATGCAAGCAACACAATGCATTTAAATTGGAAAATGTGGAGAAAGAGGCATTGGGGATTTTGGTTAATGGAATCCACCTCAAATTGTTCATATAAGCCTTATTAATTGTTCTGCCTATGTAAATATGTAATTATTGTAAATTTTCCTTTATGTTTTTTTGTCCAGCCGATCTTTCCAAGCAACCCATGTGTAGAAATTTAAAAAATGAATTCATACGCAAAATTGAAAAGATACTCTAAGGAGCAAGAAAAAGAGAACCCATGATGCAGAATACTAGAGAAAAAGAAACAAAAGCTTAGTATAAGCCATATATTCATTCAAAAGTATTATGTGCTTCAAAATTCCACTTCAAAATTGGATCAGAGGCCATGCTTTTAAGAAAAGTATATATACTTTGTAGTTTTATATACGGTAAGGGCCTCATCTTGGAAAATATACAAAAACATATAAAAGTGTTAAGGCTTAAGTAGCAAAAGCAAGAGCATTGTCTATAGCAACATTTGGAATGTCTTCATCAGTAGGATTATTGGCAAGAATAGTAGGATTATTATCAACAACAGCATCATTCATAGCAGCAGGGGCATTCACAATAGCGACAGCTAGTGGTGGAGGGAATACCAGGTCCTTGAAGTTGGTATACCATTCCACATTGTAAAATAGCACCACGTTGTAACAATGCAGCAAGAAGTGACAAGCACGAGTGACTCTCTAGCGGTGCTCAGCTTGCGAGAGAATGCAAAACCCACTCAGAAATGGCACCCACGACACCATCACATCTTCTTCAATGTCTTTTTGAGGTCACTCATCATAGGGATGCCCTGGTCGTACACTACATCTGCCACCACCTCTCCAAGGCCACCGAGGTACCGCTTTGGGAATTTCTCCAAAGTGAGTCACAGAATCATCGATTTGGGGACTTGAATATCAAGTAGACACACCACAAAATGGGAGTAGATGTCAATGTTAACCCTATAATTGTCCTCATATTCTATGCAGTCCTACCCAATATCCACTTCATGGCTATAATGGCCAACGAATGGTGATTCTTCGTCATTCTTTTCAGGCGCCTATTAGAAATTTCACCTAAGAAAGTTGTCTGAGCCTCATTACTAATAAGCCTAATTGGAGTATTCATGATTCCTAAACTCTACCAAATTACCTAAGTCCTCATTTTTCCAATTATTAAGCGTGATTCTGCTATTGTCTCGGGGCCTATTTATAGAAATATCCAAGGTAACTATGTGCCATAAGTGTGATGCTAATCAAGTACTGACTCAAAAATCCCACCAAGAGTTGACCTAAGTTTCCCACCCAATTGTGTTTGCCATGTATGAATTGTTGTGTGTGAGATTAAGGAAGGATAATTAATTAGCATAAGTTGGTAGTAGCACCAAGTGATCGCTCATACAGACGAGTGCTGAGGTTTCATGATGCAAGCATGTTTCAGACTTCAAGGAAGAACTCAAATCTTTTCAAGGTACTCATTGCATTTTCGCTTAATCATTCTTTCAAGATATTAATTGTCAAGCATGCGAAGATTTATATGCTAGCACCACCAGCTTAATTTCCTAAAAAAATCGCATCGAAAGACATGTTTACCAACTGTCATTATGAATTCGTGTCTTTTCAAGAGGAAAAGAAATTCATTTCACATGAGTAGGGGATTTGGTGGTACATGCTGAATTTAATGCTAAAGAGCTACCGTTATTTCTAGATTTGGTCAAGAAAAGTAAGTGTTGCATGTGCAAGAAGTAAATAGTGTGAAGGCTTCCTGAATACACTATCCAGAGCGAAGAGTATTGAGTGCAGAATTGCTGAGAAACATAGAAGGAATTGAAGTAGCCAAATTTTTGAGGAGTAATTATTGTTGATGCACTATGCTTGAACGATTCAAACCAGAGCAAAGATAAGCATCTAACTGAATTTTCGTTTGGGTATTTTGCAAAGCAACGAAGAGACGTTGTTATATCACAAGGGTCCATAATAGAAAGGAATGGCCCTGAATCCTTAGATGGAAGAGCAGGGTGAAGAATCCCAAAGCTTGCTTTACTCTATGCATGCAACACCCATGGCTAATATCTTCAGAGATACCTCTTATGCTTCACCTAGAGCACCAGAGAAGCTGAAGTGGTTTCGCATGAAGGATGCAGAGAAATAGAAAAATGATAGAGACCAGAGCCAAATAAGGGAGTAGTGGGATAACATTCATGATCCATCCTTAAAACCAACCCTAAAGGCCTGAGGGAAGCAATGTGTGAAATAATGAAGGTGGCTAGCAGTGACCAATAGTTGGCATACAAACAATGGTTTTGCAGACTCCTGCATTACATGGTCCCTTTTGTGCATTACTGCCTAGAGATAGTTCATGAGGGCATTTTGCATTTCAACCCAGATACCAACACCATTGAAGGCCAAAAGTTGAGGGTTGTAATCAGTGATGAGGCTATTAGAGACATTCTCTACATCCCTAGAGGAGTCTCTAGAGTAGAAATGATGGAGTCATTTTCTCTAGAAAAAGGAGACAATTTCTAGAGAGGCGAAGAAAAGGCTCTAGAGTTTTACAACCAGGAAACCCAAAGGCCCAAGGAAGACACTAAAAAGCCGCCAAAAACTCCAGTCGTGCTCAATTCTTTAATAAAAAAAGATATGCAAGAGGCCTTCTCTATGATGGCATTCATTTGTGGCTTGGACGATGACATATGGGTACATGAGTTCCAACTGGGTCTGGATTTTCAGCTGAGAAAGCAACATTATGTATTATAGTATGACTTCACAGAAGTCATTGTTCGAGAGATGATAAGTCAAATCAAGGACTATAGAATGCAAAATAAGTTCAAGTTTCCTTCTCTCCTTGACTATATTTTTTTAAATCAGAACCCCAATTTCTTCAACAAATATATGAGGTTGTTCATTTTTTAGGAGGATCGAGTTAGAAGGCAAGTTTTTGTATGGACTCCTATCCTCTTCACAACCTATGACTATTATTCATTCTTAGATTATTTATTGACTTTGATTTTGCAAGACTTGAGCGAGGATGGAAGCCTTTATCAACTTTCTATCGATCAGACGAGATGGATGCAAAGCTTCAACCCCAAATGTGACTAGTTTCTTAGGGAAGATTTCACATTCATTCGAATGTGTGGCTTCATCAAGGAATCGTTATGGCTCCCAGCATGCCTCATATATTGGGTGTTGGCCCTCGATATGTTCCGAAAAATGTTGATTATCGACTTCACCTTTTATGGAGGGAAGGCTAAGAAGAAAGGATTTTTCTTCTGCCCACTAAGTTTCAAAACGGTGATCATGGAAAAGAAGCAGTCACATAAGCTACTAGAATCAAAGTTGGCTCATCTAGGGCTAGTATTAATTTGCGACAAATGGAAATACAACCCTGACGATGACTTGAAGGGCACAAGTATTCGGGCAACCCACAGCCCCCGACCTTACTAGGAAAAGTGGTGGAATCCCCTATCGGATGAGATGATATATTTGTGGAACTAATTCATATTCCCATTGAAGATAAGAGGCCACCATGGCTCAATTTCTATTTTCCTCTGGTGAATTTTAATGAGAAAATCCAAATAGGTGCCACACTTTGCAATGATCTGGTCAAGCAATGGTTGTGGAGTGAAGAAAAGATAAAGGATTTATGGGTTTATCACCAAGAAATCGAGTGCCTTGATCCCCTATTCCAAGACATAGACACATATGATAGATTTGATACTTTGTGGGATAGGGCACATGATGATATTGACGCTTCCAATGATGAGGAGGCCGACCTGGATGAAGTTGAGGAAAATATAGGGGAAGAGAATGAAAAGGAGAATGAAGCAAAGGCGGCCCTGACGCAACAAGCTAAAAAGGTAGTAAAGCAACCTAACACAACTTCTTTGAAGCTATGGGTAAATATTTTATGTTTGGGAACCTCACAGACACGTTCATGGGTCGTGAAAAGATCGAGGGGTCAAACCCAACAAAACCCGACGGAGGTCTTAGAGGTGGAAGAATCCCCGCTGAGAAAAAAGTAGCTCACAGATGTAGCTTCTGAAGAAGGTTCGCAGGAACCTACAATGATTCAAGGATTAGAGGCATCCACCGCTCAGGTATCTTTGTCTCCCCCTCTTCTTGATTCTCAGTCTCTAGTTTCTTTTGTTATCTTTGTGTCGCCTGTCACCTCAAATGTCCTCCTTTCTTTCTCCGCTTCTACATCAATGTTCGTGGGAGGTTTCTCCTAATTCTCCTAGGTGGCACAATTCTCTTTCACTCCCCCGTAGGTTATCCCTCCTTTTGTTGGAGTGCAGACCGCAACTACTATCGCTACACCTTCTACATTTGTTGCATTGGCTCCAACCCATCTCACTCAACAAATGGAGTTTGTTGCACCTTCACTGCTGCCACCACTTCCCATGAGTCCTCCCGTTGCTTCACAAACTGAACCTTGGCATATTCCTCCATTCTTCCCACTAAATCTCTCCCTTTTGAAGAAGAAATCGGTCAAAACCAGTACCCTATCATTCCCTTTTTCTGTTCCTTTTAGAGCACCCTTTGCAAGCGAGCTCATTAGATCGCCTACAAATTTTTTGTCAGAGGGAAATAGAACAAGACAAGCTTGATCCCTCGGGCTCCAGAAGCAAAGGGGAAAATATGCAAAGAGGTCAGCAGATTCGAGGGTGTAGACACTTTTTAAGAGGCTCAGCAGTCGTTGCACTTTTCCACCATGCACCCAAACATCATCAAGCCTCAGGGAGATATGCAGTCTGAGGATTACACCATCCATTCCATGGGACTTGATCTACACACAACTCGGCCATAGGATAAAGTTGAGCTCATGGAGGAGACCCATCATGTGGTGGCCACCGACTTTCTCAAGTTTGGTCACCTATTGAAAAAAGGAGGATGAGGTAAAAAATGTCGAGAGGATTGAGGTCCCACTACTGAAGGAGAAGGCAAGAAATGTTGAATTTGCACACCTGTCTCAGCAAGAGAAATTGGAATGGGCTAGGCTTGATGAGGATCTTGTGAAGTTTCAATCCCTTGATCCCAACTTGATCAAATATTTGCAATTGAAAAACCAAGAGTTGCAAGATCAGTTGGTGCGAGCAAGGGAGGAAATACAACAAAAGAATGAAGAGCTTCAACACCAACAAGCCTAATTAGAGTAGATAATGTAGTAGAAGGAAATGAACCTCCAGGGCTAGCAAGATCAATTCGAAAGAGAAATCCAGGAGGTAAGGCTCTCCCTAGATAGGGAATTTACAGCGAGAATTCGGGCCAAGGAAAAATGGCTTGCCGAGATGAGGACCTTGTGGAGCAACTCTCTCGAAAGAGAAATCCAGGAGGTAAGGCTCTCCCTAGATAGGGAATTTACAACGAGAATTCGGGCCAAGGAAAAATGGCTTGCCGAGATGAGGACCTTGTGGGAGCAACTCTCCATTGTGGACAATAGAATTGCAGAGCTAACACAAGACATTGGGTTGAGGGATGCAAAAATTGATCTTTTAAGGAATCCTCTTCCACCCCCTATTGCCCAATCGGACCTCCTTCTAATAGCCCAACAACTTAATGTTTCATAGTGGGAGAAGATCAATACCTTCTATTTGACTCTTCAACTGATGCTACAATTCATGGCAGAAGCATCGAGTTTGAGTCAGAGGGTCAGTGAAACGATAGAGCAAATCCCACAGTTTATTGCGGAGAAGGTTCTAGAGGTGGAAAGGTTGTTGGATAAGTTGTACATTGTACCTAACAATGACTTGGTGACTGTAGGGATCGAGGGCCAAAAGTCAGTTGCTAAGATAGCAAAGGAATTCATCTTTTTCCATGTAGTCATACTCCATGCTAGCAATTGCACCACCACACTGGGCCGAACTATGGATAGCATGCGGGAAAAATTCTCCCAACTAATTCAGATGCGTCTACCCTCCTTGTTTCTCTTTGATGATTCGATGGCCACGGTAGAGCAGATTGCAAAAAATATAGAGGAGAAGTAGAAAGACATGTCCATACTTTAGAGCTTCGGTCAACCCCCAATTGTTGAGGATATTGAGAGGTGACTCACTAGATTGCGCAGCTACTTTTTCAACTCGAGTTCGAGACCAAAATATCCATGAAGCTACCTTTTAAGGAATTGATTGATTTGCATGACACACACGAGAATCTATGCTCCATATCCATGTCATCTAAGGTTGATTGGTTGCCTCTGTAGATTTCCCTCTCAAAGCTCTGATTTCATTGCTCAATGGATAAGGACTCTAGTCCAAGAACCAGAAATTTTGGGTTCCCCATTCCACAGGCGAAACGCCTCTGGTAGTCGCCAAAAGCTATGGATATAAAATCCCTCAAGCTCCCTTCAGGTGGATATTGTTATTTTGCTTGGCTTCCAATCATGCCCTATGTACCTCTGACCCTGTTTTGAAGAGATTCGCTCGCTTCCACCACATGTCCGCCATGCGCTCCTCGCAAGGTTTCCTTCCTTCTCTTTTCTATCGAACCCCACCATGCATCCATGTGGCAGCAATTCACACCTTTGAGGCTTGCTTCTCTTCACTTTTCTATTGATTTTCATTTTGTATGCCATGAAGCATATTTCTGCGTTCACCTTTTTGGAAAGCCCCACAGTCATCGCAGATAATGAAGACTTCTCCAAGTGTCTTCTCCACAGGAATCTTCATGAGGGGAAGGATGAAATGAGCAACAGGTTGTGCCACATTGCCACGTGTCCTAACCGGCTTCACAGGTTAGCGACACATGTTTGTTGGAGAGTTATTGTTTCTACGCTAAGACCACCATCATTATTTGCAGAGGATGCATTTGGCTTGAGGGAGACTGTGTTCTATGGTTCAAAATATTTTATGTTGCAACGACCTAGGGAATCATTGCGATGAGCATCATTTCTCTCTCGACATAATCTTTTATGTTACTGGCTAGGCGGTAGTTGGACTATTTTTCTATAAATACTATTTCTTCTTTCAAAAAATGAGTTTGGAACATACAGAAAAATAGTGGAAAGACACCAGGCCTTTGTATTTTTTTTTAGATTATTGTATAAGAATCACAGACTGTGCCATTGTTCGGCCTTTATGTTTCTTAGCTATTTGATAGAACATTGTACTATGCCATTATTGTATTGGATAGTTTATTTGCAAAAATTCTATGATTTTAATATAATTTTGTTGATTCAGGCCATGTCTTGGACTCTTCTTTTCAATAAATGTGTATGGGAGTTATTTTATGTTAATTTGTAAACTATTCAGGTTTTCCATCTTTGATTTTTGTTATTCTAGGAAATAGCAAATTGTTGAATGGAGTTTAAACCATGTTCGAAAGGAAGGTTTCGTGTGCCTAAATACACCTAAAATTTGGCTTATCGCCTTAGTTAGATCTTTATTTTATATACCTGCTTCATTTTCCCATTCCAAACCCCAAATTACAAAAGAATTTGGCTTCTTTATAAACCCGAATGTTACTCAGTTTAGTGCAATAGGTCCCCCCTTTAACTGAGTTTCCCATAAGGTTGTTGCTTGTCAATTTTTGGCATCAACACTATTAAAATTGGATATTTTCATATATACAAAGTGTTAGTAGTTTACAAACATTTGTGACTAAAAAATTCATAAATATTGGCTATAATAACTAAATAGTTTGTAAACATTGTCACTTGGTAAACCATTTATGAACAGGTAATGTTTCTGCATTATCACTATTAGGAAGAATTTTTTTTACTCTGATTTTCAAGTTAGACTTCATAGCATACAATGTAGGTATCCCATAATTTGCATGTATCGACCTAAATGACGGTATCACACAGTGCACATTGAACTTGATGATGTAGTTCAATTTGAAGACAACAAGCAACCATTCATCAACAAGACTCTTGTGAGAACTAATTCAAGATCCCCCCTTAAGGAATCTCATGAATTTCATTCTTGGCTTGTTGGGAAGACTGGGCTTGTTGATAATTACTATTGGTTTAATAGATGCCTTCCAAATGCATCCAGCTAGGAAAGGTATCGAAGATCTTGGTAAAGATGAATTGGCCAATCACAAAAATCTACAATCTTTATTTGTAGATTATGATATTTAATGTTTAAGCTCATTATCACCCATAGATCATAGAGGCAGTTAAAATAATGAGCATTGTAGACATTAAAAAATGTCTTAATTTATGAGCGTCATTTTTCCATTATCTTGGTCTTCTTCCTTGCGTATTATCTTTGTTTGCGTTCCTCTATTAATTAAATAATTTTTAATTAATTTAATTAATTTCTTGGTCTTTATTTCCCTTTAATCAGTTAAATAAATTAAGTATTTATTTAATTATGTCGCTAACACTCTTTCCTTCTATAATTAAATAAATTATCATTTATTTAATTATTTGCTTTCCATTATTAGTCTATAGTTAAATAATTATTCTTAATTATTAATCTATTCATTAATCTTTTTATTCTTTTATGATTAAATAATTATTAAAAATATTTAACCCCCTCTTACCACTTTTCCTCTATTAAATAATTAATTTGACTTAATTATTTAATTCATTTTTCTTCGTTTGCCTCTATATTTAATTTAAATAGTTGTGTAATAACTTTTAAATTAAATATTAGTTTCCCTTTATCCATAAATAAATAATCTAAAATGATTATTTGTTCTTCCATATCTTTTACCAAATTAAAAATATGGTCAAAGATTCCTTCCATGAATAATTTATTGGATTCCTCCACTACATTCCCTCCACTTTCTCCTTTTGAATATGTTATGTTAATTCCCTCTGGTCTTCTTTTGATCTTGACCATCTATTCATAGCCATCCCTATCCCACTACTTTGTGGTGCATGAATCCTCCACCGTTGATCTTGGCATCTTTCTACAAGATTTATCTCATTTGTCCATTTCAAGATATTTTCTATAAAAGAAGGTCTTCTCCTCCATTTTGTCTTTACAACCACACTCTCCAATATTCGTGCTACCATATCACTGTCACTTGAAAGTGTTCGAATACTTCAAAATTGAGGGCAAGCTTACAAAAGCATATTTGAGGAGAGGCAAGCAAGATGAATCAAGTTTGATAGGGGAGTTGTTATTTCTTTTGATGTTCATTTGATTTTTTCCTTATCATTTGTACTTTCTTGCTTTAGATTTGGGATTTTGGGCTTTGATATTAAGTAGAGTGGTTGTTGCTTGATCTTAGCTACTTTGGTTTTCAGAATTTTTCATCTAACATTTGGTGAACCCAACGTGAATCTTACAAAATTTGCAAAGAAACTCATGTGCTTATTTTTTGTTTTTACTGTGTTACAGGTTCGTGAGCCACATTTGTCAAGAACAGTGATGCAACTAAAGGAAGAATGATGAAAATTTGAAAAATTCCACAATTGAAGGGTATTTAGCCGCAATCAAAAAAAGCCAGAGTGATAGTACTAAAAAAATCTTAACCACATTTTTTGTACAGCAATTCACAGTTGTCACTTCTTGAGCCGCATTTTTGAGCCATAACTGATTTCCAAAATCCCTCAACTGACTATTAAGGTATAACTTTTTAGTTTTGATCTTTCTTTCAATTTTTCTTTTTTGAGTTTGTTTCAGATTAGGGTTTTTGGTTTACTAATATATTTTTTTCAACGTGTGGCTTTCATCAAGGAGACCTAACTTGTGGTTTTGCTAGATTTTGCTTGTTTTGGTTTAAAATAGGAAACATATTTGTGTTTTTCTACACACTTTGTGGGGATTTAAAATTGCATTCACATTCATGAGGATCTAAAATGAACACAAATTGCATTTTACATATCATGAGGTTTTAAAATGAACACAAATTGCATTTACATTCACGGGATCTAAAATGAACAAAAATTGCATTCACATTCATGAGGATTCAAAATGAACACAAACTGCATCTTCACTCATTCAATTTTAAAACGAACAACTTTGCATCTTACACTCATTTGGATAAAACAAACCACAAATTGCATTTGAGTGTTTTCTTAAAGTAGGCACATTTCAATTTGGGTTTAATAAATGAATGATTGCCTATCGTGTTTGGTGCACTTGTAAACTTTTTGTAAGTAGATCTCATAAGGCATAGTGAGAGTCCCTCTCCCCTTGCGTCTTGTGTGATCTTGGGTGAAGAGAAATCATTGCATCTTATTTTTATTTTTAGTTGGGTCTGTCTAAGAGACACATCCATTTGAAGAACTCGAAGGTGACTCAAATCAATATTTCCATTGGGCTAGTATATAAAAGGATAAGATGAAAATTCGAGTCCAATTTCTATTAGCTTTCGTTGTATAGTGTTGATCAAAATAAAGAGGTACCTTTGCATATAATTGCCCTTATTAAGGTTGGTTAAAGCCTTAAGTGGCTTGCTAGACACTCGTAAGGTAGCATGTCCCCAAGTTGTGACTAAACACCATTTTAGTAGCAACCCTTATTGTTTGACTTATGTTGGCATCACTCTTAGTGTAGGGAATGTAGCACCGCACCCCAAAAGTTACTCACCATTTGAATCCCTTGAGTGAGATGGGAATCCTTGGCTTAATATAAGTTACTTGTTCAAACTTGTAACTTTGCAAGGAGAGAGTGATTGGGCCATACTTCCATTCTAGGAGGCCCCTATCTATCCACTTTCATAGACAAGAGGTGATACATAACCCGAAAGGGTGTCCCTCCCTTGAATCGAAGGAGAATCCAAGTTTTGGTCTTGACCATCGTGCCATCGGACATTGACCTTAGGGATAGGCAATGCTTAATTGTTTTTCAACATGTGTTTATACAAGTGGAAATTGGGGTGAATAACCTCTCAATGTACACATGCACATTTCAAAATTTTCACAAGTCAATATACCAAACCAATTTTTTTTCAAAGTGTTTTCAATGTTTTTAGAATATTCTCAATCATATTTCATAAATTTTCCAAAATGAAAACTAGTTGAAACCATAAACTTGCAAATCAGCTCTTTGTTAACTGCATTTGATGAAAATAGACCCACAACTACAAACTGAGTCACATTTTTTCACCAAAAAATTGTAATTTATATTTTACATCATATTTGATAGACATAGACCCACATCTGCTGCAATTAACTACATTTGTTAACCAAAAACTTGCATCTGCAAAAAACCGCACTTGAAGTACAATGAGTCGCAATTGCTTGATCATCAAAGTTTTAGAGAATACTTGTCCAATATTTATCCAAATCATTTTGGCATTGATCTTATCATCTAAACCTTGGACTTATAGGGTTTGATCAGTCCTTTTCCATCATTTTCATTTAGGATTACGTCACATTTAGGTTGCATTTTCCATCCTTTCCCAACATAATTAATCTTAGGTTTGGCTTTGGTTGCACATACCTTTTTGATTTCAAACATAGGAAGCTTATCAAGCCTTTAGAAAATTCATGGTTGCTTATTCAAATTTCCATTGACCTTTATCTTTCAATCTATCAATCACCATTATCATCTTTGTCATTATCAAAATTGGGTGTCAAACTTGTGTCTTAGTTTAGACTAATCTTGTCAAATATCGTTCTCTCAATATTGGTCGTTTGTAATATTGGATCAACATAGCTTGATTAGTATCCTTTTTCTTAGATCTTGAGGTCCATATCATTAGTATAATTTTAAATCCTTTAGTCTCATTTGGTTTCATTTTCATACCACATCCTTTGGGTATAAGGTCATTATCATGATTGCATCCCAAACCTTAGTCCTAGGTGCATTATCATTTTCATCCTCAAATCCTTAAAATCCTTAAAATCCAAAAAATCTAAAACATAGTATAGTCTCATATCCCATTTTGCATTTATCATCATTGTATTATCACATTCACCTTGCAAGTCTCACATGGTTGAAGAAGATCATGAGAAAAAATAAAGGACATGGGTTCCTCAAGTGACCTCTTTTCTAGTCCTCCTCATGGCACAAACCTTGGATCAAATTCAATTAATCTTCACCATCAAAAAGAGAGAAACCACAAAGATAACCACCAAACACATTTGATAGAATTGGCTTAACAAAATTCAACAAACACTTAACTTTAAAAGAGATTTAAAGAGCCTCCCAAGATCCAAGGATTATATGCATTGTAGATGAGCTTGTTATTTTTTATCCAAACAAATTCTTTTATGCACTAACTAAAAAAGGTTCCAAAATTCCTCAAGGCTGTGATGTTTCTACACTTGTAGAGGGATCTACACAAGGACTAAACCAAGGTTCCATCCAAAACACATTCTCATTAGGAATGCCATCCTCACACCAAATGTTCACTAGCTTGCCACTTAGGATAACAACACACATGGCAAAAAAACATTCACATTCCTAATCCACCAAAATTTGGAAACAAGAGATAAAACTCATGCCATAACACAATGAAAAAATTTTACATTTGGTACCTCATTATCAAACCCCATGAGTATGTCATTCATAAATCCTCTATTCCAACACACAAATCAGGGTTCCACACCTCAAAATCAACCCAATAAATCAAGGAGGATTCATATTGTTCCACAAAAGGTACCAAATCAAGGCCCTACACCATCATTTCAAAATATAATTCAAGGCCCTACACCATCATTTCAAAATGAAAATCAAGGCCCTACACCATCATTTCAAAATGAAAATCAAGGTCCCACGCCATCATTTCAAAACACCAACCAAGGTCGAACGTTTCAATTCCAAAATACCAATCAAGGTCCAACACCACAATTTCAAAATGCCACACCAAACATGAACATGATCTTTGGGACAAGTTAAAATACCAATCTCACTCCAAGTCAAATCAACACCAATACAACATTCACACACCATTATCAACAAGGAAATCAATGTATTTTTTCCCGGTCCTCTGGTTTGAATTTTATGCGCACATGGTTCCCTCTATTTTAGGGGTACCCCATTGTCCCCCTCCCTTATCCTCTTTTGACTAGATTCTTGCAATGACACATGTTGCTTCAACAACTTCGGGGATCACTCATGTGTTGTTTGTTGTTGGTAATCCCGTGATTCCTGGTCTTCCTATTGTAGAAGTTCCAATGATCCATGTCACTTTGGTTTTTAATAGGTGGAAGAATGTGTTAACTAACTCAAGTTCAATTACTAAGACTTCCAATCTTAGCCCTAAGGTGGAGATCTTTGTCTTGGGTATTGAATTATCTATCCTTGAAGCTATTAGTGATAGGATTATTTTATCTATGGATAATGCGGTGGTGGTAAAATTCTTCTCCTTTCACCTTATTGTTGATATGGTTAGAAGATGGACAACTAAAAATTGGTGTCTAAAGGATAGTGTGGATGTCTACGCTATGGTTCGTGGACTCTTTCTTTTCAAATTCATGGCTATGAAGGATTTGATTTCGGTACTCTCTTCAGGTCCCTAGGTTTATGGGAAACATAGTCTATCTTTGTGTCATTAGAAACTAGGATTTGACTCTACTATCGATCTCAATAAGTCAGCTCCTTTGCGGGTGTGTCTACTATGACTACCCTTGGAGTACTAGGATGATTCTATATTTCAAAGTATTGGAGAATATTTGGGTCATTTCATCACCTCAAACTCCATTACCAGATCAAAATCCAGGTTAGTGTTTACACATTTCTATGTCAACATGGATATTAATAAGACCTTACCCAATTTTGTGAAGCTTTGTTCTAAATTTGGGTCCTGGACTCAGCAGGTCCGCTATGAAAATGATGTGATTTATTGTCAATAATGTGATAAATTAGGTCACTTTATTTTAAACTATAAGTCTATAGTAAAACATAACCCCAGCCCTAGTATACCATCTACAAACAACCTCACTAATAGCTACCCTTTCGATTCTGGTATCCTTAAGATCATTGACTCCCCAGCTAAGGTTGGGCTTGTTGATCTAGTGATCTCAGAGGTTCTATCTACGAAATTGGTTTATGTTGATTCTACTTTGGCGCTAAGTGGGTCTTCTCCCAAAAATTTCATGGAATGCAAGTACCCATCGTTACCTTGTATTGAGGAGGTTGTGGCACCTTTTGTTGAAACAAAGATTGTTATCTTGCCTCACATTCAAACCACATAAAAAGAGTTTTGGTAAACCCCTAAGAGGAAGGGTAATCAAAAGAAAACAGATGTGGGTGGAGATTCCAAACCTGGTAGACCCAACCACAACAGCACAATGGGCAATTAGCGCCAACTTTGGCACCAGAATTTAGTGTATTTTGAGTGCCTAAATTGAACAATTTGGTCGATGCCCAACTCAGTGCAAACAGGAAAGGTGAGTTCGACACCGAATTTTGCGCCAACTTTTACGTCGGATTTATCACCAAATGTAGCGTCAGGACATCATAGCGCCTTTGTTGGTGCCTAAAATTGTGATGGGCAGCAATGTCAAAAATTGCACCGAAATGGGTGCCCAATTTAGCTTTTGGTTTTACTTCCATGTTTGCTCCCATTTTTGCTTCTAGTTTTGCTTCCAATTTGACGTCCAATTTTTCTTCCAGTTTTGTCTCCAAGTTTGCTTCCAATTTTGCTTCTAGTTTTGCCTCCAGGTTTGCTTCCAATTTTGCTTATGATTTTCCTTCTAGTTTTGCTTCCAGTTTTGCTTCTGGTTTTGCTTCTAGTTTTTCTTCTAGTTTTGCTTCCAAGTTTGCTTCCATTTTTGCTTTCGATTTTTTTTCCATGTTTGCTTCTGATTTTCCTCCCAAGTTTGCTTCCAGGTTTTCTTCTAGGTTTGCTTCTAGTTTTGCTTCCGATTTTGCTTCCAATTTTGCTTCCAGTTTTGCTTCCAATTTTTCTTTCAAGATTGCTTCTAGTTTGGCTTCCATTGTTGCTTCCTTTTTTGCTTCTAAAAATGCTTCTTGTTTTGCTTGCATTTATTAATTTAATATGTTTTATTTCAATTTGATTAGTTAAATATATCGTGCCTCTTAAATAACTCATATGATTATAGAGTAAGTAACTTAATTATTTAACTCATATGATTAAATAACAATATAATTATTATAACATGATCATCATCTATAATTAAAACAAGTGAGTCAAATATCTATAATTTAATTGAATTTGACAACATCCATCCTGAGCAGTAAATTAAAATCATCATACTTAATAAATATCCATGCAAAAATCATCGACCACTTTTAATATATATAAATTGACAAGTCAATACGATAAGATCATCATCATATATAACTAAAACAAGTGAAATTCAAATATGCCAATACATCAAAAACATGTCAAAATGATACATGTCCAACAGTCAACATAAGTGAAAATGATACATGTACAAATGATATAAATAAAATTGATAAATTATGTAACTCAAATTGATACAAGTCAAGATGATATAAGTCAAGATGATACATATCCAAATGATATAGTGAAAATGATACATGTCAATATGATACAACTCAACAATATAGTACTGTAGGTCGTGAAAATGATAAATATGATAGTAACCATGAAAAGAGTCATCATAATGATATATCAGCAATGATCCATGATGTAGTTTATATGATCATGAATGTCACTGGCTACTATCACCAACTATCTCATCATCATCATTATCATCGGCCTAGGTGTCTTTCGTATCTGTGTCATCAGCATCCTCTTCCATGTGATCTGTACCAGCAGAACCAATATTTTGTGGATCTACTTCATGTTGAGGATCATCTTGATCTTTTGGAAGACACGTGTTCTGCGAAAAAAAAACATTTAAAATGAAAATTTATTATTTATTTCATGCAATAATTTATTTTTCTGTTATATATCTACTATTACAACATATGAGATGAAACCATAATCATATTACATCATATCAAATTGCACCTACCATAATAAAATTTTAAAAAAGTTGCAGCTAATACTGGTGAGTCAGGAGAAACTTCAGCTTTCAAAAACAAAGCCAATTAGATTGGCAGACTTGTGGATCAGGCCAGCATTTGGTAGAAGAGGAAGAAATATGACTAGAACTCTGGAGGCCCACCATAATGGATTTCAGTATTCAACCATGATAGAAGAAGAGAGTTGATATCACGTATCAAAACATTAAGCATGCATTCTTCCAGCCAATGAAGAAGGAGATGATTACTTTGCTTCATTTTCATTTGCATAACCATATCATGACATGGGAACCAAGAAGACCAAGGATGTCCAATTTTATGTGGAGGTAATGGATGTGGTCCAAACTTAAGGAGGGGCAAGAAGGTCAATGTATGATCCTGATGAAATTGAGGAAGAATAGCAAGAGAGGGACAGGACTGCAGAAAAGGATTTAAAGCACATCAACCATGTGGTACAAATGATTAAATCCCAGAGATGATCTATAGCAAGGAAAGAGTCTGAAAAGGTAGAGAGAGCTACACTGGTGACTCAGGAGAAACTTTAGCTTTCAAAAACAAAGCCAATTAGGCTGGCAGACATGTGGATCAGGCCAGCATTTGGTGGAAGAGGACGAAAGATGACTGGAACTCTGGAAGCCCACCATAATGGATTTCGGTATTCAACCATGAGAGCATAAGAGAGAGCTGATATCACATATCAAAACATTAAGCATGCATTCTTCCAGCCATCAGAGAAGGAGATGATTACTTTGCTTCATTTTCATTTGCATAACCATATCATGGTGTGGGAACCAATAAGACCAAGGATTTCCAATTTTATGTGGAGGTAATGGATGTGGTCCAAAATTTAGGAAGGGAAAGAAGGTCAATGTATGATCCTATTGAAATTGAGGAAGAACAGCAAGAGAGGGATAGGATTGCAGAAACACAAAACATTTAAGAGAGTTATGGGAGCAGCCTCATCTAAACGATTAGATACATAATCATGGACTATAGAAACACAAAACATGTAAAAAAGGAAAGATTCTAAAACTACAGACTGATTATATCCTACAAATGAGATCATGCTATCCATAATGCACGCACTCATTTTAAGGCATTTAAAAAAAAAATAGAGATATAGTCTCCCCACTAAAATACAAGCATACATAGTAACCAGGGATTAAATTCCTTTAACAGTTCTCTCAAAAACATACGATGATAAAAAAATTAGCTTTGAATTAACAAGGATAAGGACAAGAACTTACGATTCACCTATAGATGTATAAGGGCGCTTCACTTGAGCACCCCCCATGTATCTCTCGTCCCTTCCTCTCTTCATTTATATGACCACAAGTCTCACCTCAAGCTGGTCTTGCAAAAAAAAATACAATTAGTCTAGGTTTCTTGTTTCTACAACCCCCTCCTCCTCCTTCCCTTACAATCACAAAAATCATGAATCCTTCATAGAAAAAACCCCAAATTCTCAACAGTCAAAATGGATATAAATTCAAAACCCAAAAAAACAAACCCAATAAAAACACAAAATACTCAAACACCAAAATTAAGATTAGGCTCCTCTAAAACCCAAGAAGAAAAAGCAAAAAAGAATCACATAAAATTGAAGCTTCTAGAACAAAAGTATTCGACCACATATTTGTGTCTAGAGGTCAAGAGATTGAGACTCGCAAATCTTGTTTCATTTTCACTACCTTGTCTCGCATTTTTTTCTTTCTTTAACAAATTCTCGCAAGCTTAATGGAAGATTAATAATAAATGCTTTCGTTGAAACCCCAACTATTACTAAAGCCTTCTTAAAAATGAGCTCACATTTAAAAAATATTCATGGAAGGCCTTTCAAGGCTTAAATAAACTACCCTCTACACTAAACACTTTCCACAAACAAACAAAGGGCATTGCAATATAATACAAAAGAAAATAAAAAACAAAAGTAAATTGTGAACCAAGATGAGCACCACAGACCTTGTTTTGAAGCACAGAAATCCGTTGTTCAAAAAAATTTGAACCTCTGTAATCCGCTATAATGAAAATGGGTCACAATTCCATCAAATCCATGAAATACTAAGGCATAAACATATCCTCATCCTCTTGGTGCTCCTCCTCCTTAAGGATTTGTCAAGCACATAAGAGAGCTATGGAAGCAGCCCCATCTAAAATATTTTGAACTAGAGTTTGATATACCATTTACAGAGCTTGGTTTTCATGAAGTTCCTTTCAAAGCCTCTACTTTTATTGTTCCTACGGTAAACTATTTGGGTAGAGTTGGTGGAATTACCTTTCTTAGTAATCGCTATTAGTGAGATTGAGAATTGTTAACCTTGAGAGAGTAGGACTTGGGAAAAAGTCATTTGATATGGCTATTGTTTTTCAAGAATTCAAGCAAGATGTACTCTGAATGTATGCCATTCCTTGATCTTCTCTTGATAGCATCAAGGAATGGCTAAACTCCATGAATATAAATTATTATGAAAGCAAAATGAACTTGAACTGGTGGCCAGTTTTGAAGACTATTACTAATGATCCAGATAAATTTATTGAAGATGATGGTTGGGAATTTTTGAATATGGAAGCTAGTGATTCTATTTCTGATAATTCAGAAGAGTTAGATCAAGGATATGAACCCTCTGATGTAGAAGAGGAATTAGAATCATATTTCATGTAGCCACCATCAAGAGTGTTACAAGCCAACAAGATGGAGGGAATTCTTATATAAGGATAATTTTCAATGTTGTAGGTACCATCTTTAATGCCAACTACAATGGCGACATTGAAATTCCCTAGCAGTATTTATGTTAAGGAAATTTCCTTTAGATGCAAGGATTCAAAGCACATCAACTATGTGGTATAAATGATTAAATCCCAGAGACGATCTATAGCAATGAAAGATTCTAAAAAGGAAGAGAGAGCTACACTGGTGACTCAGGAGAAACTTCAGCTTTCAAAAACAAAGCCAATTAGGGTTGCAGATGTGTGGATCAAGCCAACATTTGGTGGAAGAGGACGAAAGATGACTAGAACTCTAGAGGCCCACCATAATGGATTTCGGTATTCAACCATGAGAGCAGAAGAGAGAGCTGATATAACGTATCAAAATATTAAGCATGCTTTCTTCTAGCTAGTGGAGAAGGAGATGATTACTTTGCTTCATTTTCATTTGCATAACCATATCATGGCATGGGAACCAAGAAGACCAAGGATGTCCAGTTTTATGTGTAGGTAATGGATGTGGTCCAAACTTTAGGAGGGGCAAGAAGTTCAATGTATGATCCTGATGAAATTGAGGAAAAATAGCAAGAGAGGGATAAGACTGCAGAAACACAAAACATTTAAGAGAGCCATGGGAGCAGCCTCATCTAAAAGATTGGATACATAATCATGGACTATAGAAACACAAAACATGTAAAAAAGGAAAGATGCTAAAACTACAGACTGATTATATCTCACCAATAAGATCATGTTATCCATAATGCACACACTCATTTTAAGGCATTCAAAAAACAAAATAGAGATATAGTGTCCCCACTAAAATACAAGCATACATAGTAACTAGGGATTAAATTCCTTTAACAGTTCTCTCAAAAATATACGATGATAAAACAATTAGCTTTGAATTAACAAGGATAAGTACAAGAACTTACGATTTGCCTCTATATGTAGAAGGGTGCTTCACTTGAGAACCTCCCATGTAGCTCTCCTCCCTTCCTCTCTTCATTTATATGACCACCAGTCTCACCTCAAGCTGCTCTTGCAAAAAAAAATTACAATTAGTCTAGGTTTCTTGTTTCTACAACCCCTCCTCCTCCTTCCCTAATAATCACAAAAATCATGAATCCTTCATAGAAAAAACCCCAAATTCTCAACAGTCAAAATGGAATAAATTCAAAACCCAATAAAAACACAAAATACTCAAACACCAAAATTAAGATCAAGCTCCTCTAAAACCCAAGAAGAAAAAGCAAAAAAGAATGACATAAAATTGAAGCTTTTGTAACAAAAGTATTCGACCACATATTTGTGTCCAAAGGTCAAGAGATCAAGACTCGTGGAGCTTGTTTCATTTTCACTACCTTGTCTCGCATTTTTTTCTTTCTTTAACAAATCCTCACAAGCTTAATGGCAGATTAAAAATAAATGCTTTATTGAAACCCCAACTATTACTAAAGTCTTCTTAGAAAGGAGCATCAATTTAAAACATATACATGCAAGGCCTTTCAGGGCTTAAATAGACTAGCCTCTGCACTAAACACTTTCCACAAACAAACAAAGGGCATTGCAATATAATACAAAATAAAATAAAAAACAAAAGTAAATTGTGAACCAAGATGAGCACCAAAGGCCTTGATTTGAAGCACAAAAATTCGTTGTTCAAAAAAATTTGAACCTCCACCGATCCACTGCAATGAGAATCAATCACAATTCCATCAAATCCATGAAATACTAAGGCATAAACATATCCTCGTCCTCCTCCTTCTTAAGGATTTGTCAAGCGAGTAACAGAAATATGGGAGAAGCCTCATCTAAAATATTTTGAACTAGAGTTTGATATACCATTTAGAGAGCTTGGTTTTCATGGAATTCCTTTCAAAGCCTCTGCTTTTATTTTTCCTACGGTAAACTGTTTGGTAGAGTTGGTGGAATTACCTTTCTTAGTAATCACTATTAGTGAGATTGAAAATTTTTAATCTTGAGAGAGTAGGACTTGGGTGAAAGGCATTTGATATGGCTCTTATTTTCAAAGACTTCAAGCGGGATGTACTCTAAATGTACGCCATTCCTCAATCTTCGCTTGATGGCATCAAGGAATGGCTGAACTTCGGCATGGATACTAAGTATTATGAAAGCAGAATGAACTTGAACTGGTGGCCAATTTTGAATCCTAGCCTTGGAGACCTTGTCCTAAAACATATACTAATTCAATTTAAATATGCACAAATAAAATTTAAACATCGTTTAATAAATTTGATATAATCTTATGAGAAAATTAAAATACCTATGTACTCTCCTCACTGGACTTCCTTCGTGCATCAAACTTTTGTGGTGGCACGTGAGTCTTTCTTTTGTTCATGGTAGTGTTGCGATGACTCCTACAAGTCTTCTATCAATGGTGTGCGGTAGTGTGGTGACCACCGATGTCCCACCACTCCTTCATCAGATCGATGCGATAGAGCAGTTTTTAACGCGGTCCCGCAAGTTGCTTCTTCCTTCTCAGTGGTAGTGCAGTGAAAGCTTATGTAGCAACATTTTTATTCATAGAGGAGGCCATGGAGAGAGGATGTGGATGGAGTAGAAATACTAAATCACTGAGAGGAAAGTGGGTGGACATTATAGCACACAATAATGTTAATGACCAAGACTTCTAAATTTTTAGAATTATTTACAATCCATGTTAAAAAAAGGATGATTCTTATGGCCTAAACTTTGAAATTCTTCAGTAATATTATGTTGTACTTGGACAATTGAAAACCTGTTTTATTCTCCTAGCAAGCTTTTTTATTTTCCATTATAATTCTAGACCAAACAACATTTGCGGGGATGGCCTTTTACACCAATCTTAATTTGTATGAAGTTCATGAACCTGTTGTCAAGCAGTAAATTCCTTTCGTAGATAGGAAATGTAAAGGCTTCATTTAATAAGAGATAAGTAGTCTCTTTCTGAGGTTGATCCACATGCAAAAAGTAAAAATCACATAAAAAAACAATTGTACAGTAGAAAATCAGATTCAATCAGTTATGTCTTATTTCGCTTGCACACTTATCTGAAAGACATAGGGTATTCACCATACATTTCCCTTGACAAAGAAAACATGTGCTTTCATTTATTTTTACTGTATATCTTAGAAGTGAAATTGTTGTTACATAATGATGCACTGAGAAAATAATATATACAAAAAAATGCAAAGAATATTTTTGAAATTTAACATGCAACCTACTGTGTTTTTTTTTATCGGTGATAATATTTGATTTTATTAATAATAATGCAAAATTTAAATCAACTTCAAAAATTAAGTCCATCTAGTAGCTTGTAAAATATATTTTTTAACTACCACAGCTCCCAACAAACCAAAAAAAAAACTGTTTACATTTTCAAATAAAAAACAGGGCTTAACCCCAAAAAACGTACAACAAAAACTAAGATATAAATTGTATTTTAACCAAAATTGAGCTTCAGTTTACGCGAAAGTGCCTGACATGCTACCCAGTTGCATTGGGAATATTTCCTTGATTGGATTCATCTTCTTCCTTCGGTGCAAACCTTTCTTCTCTCGCAACTCCTCTCTGATGACATCTTTGAGTCCCTCAATGACTGTGTTGACCTCCATTATTTCTACACAAGCTTTTAGGGCTTTCCAATCCTAACTCTACTCCTCCTCTCCACATAGCTTTGGTGATTCCTTTTGGCCACCTAATGAAGGGATGGTTTATCTCTGCTACTTTAGGGTCCACACGATCTTTCATTCCTTCACTCACATCAAAGCCTTCTCCTGGTATAGCCCATTCCAGGATACTTTCCATATTCACTAAGAAATCCTTGTGTACCAATGCCTTCATTACTTTCCTCACTTCCTCTACTGACTCTCCCAAGTCCAGCCCCCATGCCATGATCAATGAGTAAATATCCATATTAGTACGATATTTGTGCTTCAAATCTTTGAAGCCAGTACCTAAGATTTTTTGCATAGATTGTGCCACCTTCACATCGTTGGAGAGGAACAATCCTCTCAGCCTCTTCACAATTTCTTTTCCAAAAAAAGGGTCCAATTTTCTCCTCGAATGTAGAGTGAAATTGGCCTCCATTTCTTCTCTGGTACACTAGCTTCTAAACTGCCTCACACCACTGACCTGTCACATTCCTTTCCACCGTAAATCGATGAGCATCAGATGAAATTCCTTGTGTGTTTTTAAAACACATCCTATTGTCAGCCCTCACCATTAATGTCGAACGTATGTCCAGTGTCGCCAACAATACCTTCATCAATGCTTCAAGTCCTTCGGGAATTTAAAACAAATCCCTCTACTTGCTAGCATTAACTCCTTCCTGCATTAATTACAAGGGACAAATTTCCTCCATAGGAATACCATAATTCTAAAGTAACAATTTGTATCAAGACAAATGTCAAAAAGTATAATTAAAAAGACAAATCCTTACAATTGCAACTCAAATTGGACCAAACATTAACAACAAATGTGCCCTGATAAATCTTGTAGATTTAAACAACTTGAAAAGACCAATTTGGAGATAGAAAAGCAATAAATGAGCATGAAAATCGACACAACAATTGAACACTGAAGATGAATTACAAGTTATAATGTATCTGCTTCAATATATTGCTCAAAATATAAGCATACATAACATGAGTTCTTTTTATATGAATAAGTGGATGAGATAGTCTAGTATCTATTCTAATGGATTGAAATGATGATGATATGATGATCAAAATCGGACCTTGGTTTCCTTATTTGTACGAGAAACAACAAGCTTCAAGTCCATTCACAAAAGTTACATCGTTTCTTAACTAAATCATTCCATGATACATAACATAGAAACTTAAAAAGATAGGTCCATTCCAATTGTTTCCAAACATTAAATAATGCTTGTGTTTGTTGATAGGTAGAATATTTTGATGAAACACATACTAATACCCATCCAACTGGGTTACTAATATTTGGACGGGATGATCCAAACCATCCTTTAAACAATACCAGGGCAAAAAAATCAAGATTAAAGAGAACACTCGAAAGTGTTTCACACTAACTCAAGGTATAATCCGACTTGGTTATGACACTGATAGCAATCCAAATTTTCCTGAACCATCCATACCCAAAGTTGCATCACAATCTATTCTTTCTGTGCATAAAAATTCCACATGTTAACCCCTTCTAAATAAAACTCAAAATACCATGAAACAATCAGTCCCCTATATTAGTAAGTAAGTAGGCATTCTATAGCCCGCATAGTTTGATTTTATACAAGGATGCTCATGAAAGGAATCTTCAAGTGACAGTGAGTGAGTTATTTGAGATTACCATTGATGGTGCAATATCCAGTCTTAAAGGCAATTAGCAAAGCAATAAATTTGCAAGAAAATCAAATTGTACACAACAAACAATTCACAATGTTATCTTGCATAATGCCTTAAGTTTGAAGACAAAAATCTCATTGTATCTTGATGAAAGTAGTGAACTTAATGGTCAATCACTAGAAACCATGATTTTAAAACATGGTATTGGGCTTATGGAGGCAACATTTTAAGCAAGACAGTGAGTGGTGGTTTGGAACAATGGCAGGTTTGAAGGACTTGATTTATATGCATACTGTGTATTCTAGCTTAAGACAACGTTCTTAGAAGAGATTGAAGGTGGATTAGGGAACTCAAGGGTTACCATGATAAAGATTAAAGCAAAGACTTCAATCTATTTAAAAGCCACTATCATGAAGATATTAAAAATGTCAAATGCAAAACCCTAGCAGCTGGAGTAATGAACACAGTGTGAAAGAGGGCAGTGTGCTAAGGTAGATTTAGGAGATCTCCACATTATCTAATCATAGGAAAATACATCATTTTTATTTTTTTTAAATTAAAATAAATTATTCTAAACCCTATATGGGACACATCGATACTTCAAAAGCATCTGATTTATTTTTTAAAATTTAAAGAAGTCATTCTAAACCCTATATAGGATACATTGATACTTCAAAATCATCTGAAGGAATTTGAGATTATGCAAACATATTTCAATTAAATACCTGGATTACAAACAGTAGCGCGAACATTGTTACCCTTGTTGATCAGAGCTGGAATTGATAAACAACAATGAATCCTATGCCTCGTATCACGCACATCTCCTTACCATTCTCTGTCATTCTTTACTGAAACACTTCTCCATTTTGGTGGGCTACGCCTGAAAATAAGGTTTCAACAAAGGTTTTATTGTATGTTTATTAAAATGAAAACTCTATTCTGGCGAGCTATGCTTGAAAATAATATTTTGATGAAATTTTTAGAGTATTTTGGCGGGCTATATTCTTGATTCCTTAAATGATTTATTCAAATAGATTGTGACTGATGTGATTTTCTGCCATGATTATCATACTAGTGTTGTCTATTATTATACCCTTTGCGGTATGGCGGTGTTTTTCTCTTCTCTTTTTTTGTTTACCGCACTACCGCCTTGCTCAAGGCTTCTTGTTGTGGGGTCGTGGTGTATACCACTCTACCACATATTTTGCTCACCTTACTGGTGGTATAGCGATGTATGCTTTTGATCATTACCTGAAGAGTGTCAATGAGATAATCTTCTTTGTCTTACCGATATCTCAATGTCTCATCGACATTAGATCTTATGTTCCTCTAATGTTGGTTGCCGATGTCGATGAGATAAGTTAATATCTCTTGCCGATATGCCATTGTCTCATCGATATTTTCCTTTGGCGGCATTTCTTTATATATCAGTGTAACTCTTCCATGTCGGGGAGACTCGTGATTATCGTTGTGGTATGGTGGTGTTTTTCCCTTCGCTTCAGTTGTTTACTGCACTACCACCTTGCTCAAGGCTTCTTGTTGTGGGGTTGCAGTGTATACCGCTCTACCGCATATGTTGCTCACCCTCCCGGCATTCTAGCAGTGTATGTTTTTTATCATTACTTGAAGAGTGTCGATGAGACAATCTTATTTGTCTTACCAATATCTCAATGTCTCATCGACATTACTTCACTATATCCAAGAGTTGTGTTTCACCGAGCACTTGTATATATACCTTGTCGATGTGATGTAAGTGATTCTCTCCTCGATATTCTCGTATCTTATTGACATTTCACTATTTTACATCGTCGATGAGACATATAAAAAAGTCTCTTTGACATAGGGGTGTCTAAACCGGCGCTAAACCCGAAGCTAAACTCGAAGCTAAAGTCGGGAGCTAAAAGTGGTGCTAAAATATGATCCAAAGGTGGTGCTAATGATGGCACCACACTCGAAGCCAATATCAACACTAAAAGAGGCTCTAATTCCAGCACAAATTAGCACCAAAATTTGTGCTAACTAGTCCTGATCGGTGCAAATAAACGCCAAAAAATGGTGCCATCTCGATAAATAGCACCGACGTTTTCAAAAAATTGGCAAAAAATACATTAAAACATTGGGTGGAAGCAAAAAATGGAGCAAATCACAAGGATTTGTTGTAGTGAACTTACAATAGACTAGGAATAGAAAGATAGCAAAAGATATCATTATTGGTAAACAAAGGACATTGGAAGTGTCCTCAAAGAAAGTATCTAAATGAAAGTCCTATCATGAAATGTGAGAGGGTTAAATAGCCCCCACAAGTATTTTTCCCTGAAGAATTATGTGCTAGAACACAAGATTGATGTTTTACTATTACAAAAATCCAAGATAAAAAAACAAACTTTGAACCTATAGCTAGGTATATTTGGCTAAACACCCTTTTTTCCTGTAGTAATATAGATGGGGCTTTGGGTGGGCTATTAGTGATATACAATCCTTATAGGATAATTGGAACTAAATTCTTCCAATGCAGGAATAGTGTGGGATTCCATTTCTCTCATGTTGGGGGTTTTTGGTTTATGATTAACATGTATGCCCCCAATTTAAGGAATGTGAGAAAAGCCCTCTGGCAAGAAATAATTGATTGGATACAGAGAAATAGGGGAGTCGATGGATGGTGGCTGGAGACTTCAACCCTCCCCTAATACCCCTCGGAGAAGTGTGGGAGTCTGATTGATTATTCTGATAGCATGTCTGATTTGGTTGATTTCTCAAATAATGTTGGTTTGGTGGACATTGATTTGAAAGGTTAGACTTTCACTTGGAATAATAGGCATTTGGGGGATGGTTTTATCCAGGTTCAACTTGATAGATTCCTCTTCTCCCCTAATTGGAAGGCCTTATTGAACTCCAATTTGTTGGATTTTCCCCAAACTATTTTGGGCCATAATCCTCTGTTATTCTTGAATGAACACTCTGTTGTGGGTTTGGTCCCTCTTTTTTTTAGATCATGTGTAATTCCCATTCGGATTTCAGGAATAATATTATTGTTTGGTGGAACATCCTTGTACATGGCTCCCCCATGTTTAGGGTCTTCCACAGACTCAAGAATATCAAAAATATGGTTAAGGGGTGCAACAAACGGGTGTTTGGGGATGTTTTTCATTAGAAAAAATTTCTAGTTGATAATCTTAGGATGACACAAAAGAGGATGGAGGAAGGGGATAGCAGTGTTCAGAAATTTCAACAAGAAGGGGATGAATGCATGGAATGGGAAAAAAAATTGAAAAAAAAAAGATTTTCTAGAAGCAAAAGTCATGAATTCAATGGTTGACTGAGGGTGACTAGAACACTTCTTTTTTCCATGTTTCAGCCCTAAAGCATAAAAAAGGAATTAGATAAAAAATAATAAAACATGAGTGAGGAGATGTTATTACTACCCCTACCCAGATTGTCCTATTTTCTAATGGTTATTTCCAACATGCTCTATCAGCTCCTTTTGAGGCTCCTAATCGTGCTATGGATGACCTACTGTTGGAACCCCTTCCTACTTATATAACTTGGGACGATAACGATACAATTCTAGGTGTTGTTACTCCTAAGGAAGTCTAGGTTTTTGTGTTTAGTATGGGGGTGTACAAGGCCCTAAAGCCTAATGGGTTCCCCTTGAATTTCTTCTAGAAATTTTGGGACATTATGGGGAAGACTTAACTCTAGCGGCTAGGGATTTTTTTAATTCTATCAAATTTCTCTAACAGTCAAACCATACCTTCTTTACCCTTATTCCCAAAATTGAGAAGTTGTAGACCATGGCTAAATTTCGACCCATCAGCCTATGTAATACCATTTATAATATCTTCTCCAAAATCTTGGTGGGCTGCTTGAAACCCCATCTAAAAAAGTGATTAGCTCAAGCTAAAAGGCTTTGTTCTAGGATGTCATATCATGGATGTTATTACCACTCACAAAATTTTGTATTCTATGGACCATTGCAATAGTGTCAGTATGGAATTAAGCTTGACATCTCAAAAGCTTATGACAAAGGCCTATGGGACTTTCTTTCCAAAGTCCTAGATAATTTTGGTTTCAATCAGAGGGTGATTAACATTATTTTGGAATGCATTACTATTGTGAAGTTTTTTGTTATGGTCAATGGGGTCCCCCATGGTTTCTTTATTACTGAAAGAGGTATAAGACAAGGTGACCCCCTATCTCCTTATTTGTTCATAATGATTGTTGAAGTGTTCAGTAGGAATGTTTCTAGAATGTTATTGGAGGGCTCTATAAATTATGTTAAACCAACCACCACTTTAGATCCGGCTTTCATGCAACAGTTTGTGGATGACACCATTATGTTTGGGAAAGCTTTGGTTGTAGAAGCAAGGAAATGGAAAAGTTTCCTCAATAACTATGTGGATTGCTTAGGTTAGTGTATAAATTATAAAAAGAGTATGATTTATTTATCTAACAACACTCCTGGCCTGTAGGATTGTGTGACCACTATTCTAGGTTGTGTGAGTGTCTCCCTTCCTTCAGTGTATCTGGGTCTCCCTCTCACTATTAAGGAAGTCACTCCCACTTTTTGGATCATCCTTGAGAGGATTCAAAGGAAGCTGGTAGGTTGGAAAGGTTCAATCCTTAGTCATGCTGGTAAGATATAACTCCTTACTATCACCCTTCAAGGGATTTTGGTGTACTTCCTTTTCATATTCAAAATTCCTAGTTATATCGCTGAAATTTTTGAAAAAATCCAAAGAAACTTCCTCTAGTCTGGTATAGAGGAAAAAAAGATGTCTTTGGTTAGTTGGGATAACGTTTGGTATTAGAAAATTCCAATCTACCAATAAATCCTTGCTCACCAAGGTGGTGTGGGATCAGTTAAGGAACAAAAAATAATGGTGTAGGATTACGAATGCAAAGTACCTAAGCAACCACCCCCTAATCAGGTGCATCTCGAATGAACACCCCCGTGGGTCTTTGGCTCGGAATAATATTTGTAGGATGAAGAAGCTACTACACTCTAGGCTGAGATTGAAACTTGGAAATGGTAACATAATTTTTTTTTGGGAATACCCTTGGTTGTTTGAATCCCCCTATCCTTATATGATTTCAAGAATTTGATGGAGCTTGCACTCCTATTCCTTGGAAAAAAAAATTGTGATTGTCTTCATGGTTTGAAAAGATTCAGAGAATAGAGAGATTTAGGTTTATGTTGCCCCCTTTCTCTAGAGCTTAAATTGTTGGCTAATTCCTTACAATACATCCTCTCCCTAACTAGAATTCCCATATCAAATATTAAAGATGAGCTCTTCTAGACTAAGGAATGCAAGGGAAATCTTTTTGTCAGGTCAACTTATGGTTTGCTATCAGATAAGGGTATTTAGAGAAGACTATGGAAATAGGTTTGGAACAGACACTTGACACCAAAAATAAATTTATTTTGGTGGATGACATGTCACAATAGAATTCTATCTCAAGATAATTTAAGGAAAAGGGGATTCTAGTTCCCGAATAGATGCATGTTATGCAAAAGTAATGAAGATTTAGTTGATTGCCTACTACTACACTATTTGTTTGCTGCTAAATTTTAGAATTTAGATTCTAGAAAATTGGAAACTCATTGGACCCTGAATAGGGACTTAAAAATCCTTTATTGAAGGATGGTTTGACCCCTTCCAACACCCTCTCTCCATGGAGATCTGGAGTCAAACCCCCCATCATTTTTTGGTGCTTATGGAAAGAGAGGAACAATTGAATCTTCAAAGATACTGAGAAAATCCCCTAGGAATTTTTTGGCATTGGTTTCAAACTTATTTTTGAGAATGTCTCTCTATACACTTGGAAACCCCCAAACAAATCTCCTACTGAATGGGAGATCAATATGGAAAAATCATGGAACAAGAACCTGGAGATCAACTCCTTTAATAACTCTAAGTCTCTAGCTAGAAGAAACAGGTTTTGGAACCCAACGAGCATTGGTTGGTTCAAACTAAATTTTGACAGAATGGCTAAAGGGAACCCATTAATGGCTAGCATTAGTGGTATAATCAAGGACTGCAAGGGAAAATTTGTTGTTGGGTTTGTTGGAGGTATTGGTATATAGTTTTCTATGACAGTAGAGGCATGGGTGTTTCTCAAGGGCATTGAGATAGTTGTCACTCTAGGCATAAAAAAAATACACATAGAAGGTGACTCTATGATGGTGATTGACAATGTTAATCATTTTCGTTATCAAGGATGGAGCACTAGGTATATCCTTTTAAACATGATTTTTTTTATTTCAAAACTGGAAAGGATGTTTTTAACTCACACCTTTGTGAGGGAAATCAGGTGGCAGATGCTCTGGCCAACTTTGGTTCCTTGTGGAGTCTTTGAAAATATTGGAGAAGACTTGGGGCTCTACTAGAAAATATACAAGGATCAATTCTTGATGAATAGAAAAATATAAACCGTTTAATGATGGCCAACTATGTTTTTCTTTGTGGGTATAGGTGGCACTACATGTTAGGGCCTTTGATGATGTGGTGAGGATAGAGCAGGGTGTTGAGTGGTGCTTAGGAATTATATAGTTGGGCTCTCCATAGCTTTTATAGATTGTCTTGTCATAAGTACCGCATATCACATCACATTTTCAGGAACATGTGTTTAGTGATGTTTATCTCCAACTTGTTGGCTAGTTATATTCTGATCAAGCTTATGATGACCCTAAAATTTATTGTGATGTACTTAAGGAATTCAAATTTTGGCCTCATGGCTAAAATTTCTAGGAAAATGTGTAATTTCAAAGTGACTTCTAGCACATCAGTTATTAATTATTCAATAAATTTCATCATGGCTTTTTATCTAAGCTTATTGTACTTAAGGAAAGATTATGGCCCCATAGAGATGATTTCCTTGGGAATGATCATTGGCTCGTGTAAAATTCTAGAAGCATTAATTACGATTTCTTGTCCTTGGTGGCTTAGAAAGGGTGTTATAAGGGTGGGTAAAATCACCGACTGCCATTTCAATTCTCGGTAATTTTTATTTTTTTGGGAAAGCTTTTGTGAATTGTGTGTTAAGATGGGTGGCGATAGGGTCAGGATCGAGACCGAAAACTATGATGAATTTTGTAGGGACCATATTGTGTGGCACATCTACATGGAGGGGGGTTAGTGCCTTTGTTAGAAAGTCTGATGGGTCATGATGAAAATTTTTTGGAAAAAATTTCTAGCTCTTGGAGGGATAGGAAAGTTACTATGGGAGGAATTTTGTTTGAGGTTAGTGAGGAGGTGATAGCCAAGGCGACAGGCCTTTACTGCAATGATAAGAAGTACAAGAAGCACACCAAAACTTAGGACCTTGAGAGCCTCAATGCCTTTTTCAGAGACAATGAGAAGCTGATCAAGAAGCAGTTAGGCTTTGACAGAGAGGCGCTTCCTAAAATGTGGGATAAGGTGTGTTTAGCTCTCATGAAATATGTAACTTTAGAGGGAAGATTTAAGGTATTTTACTTTTATCATTTGTCATTACTCCACCACCTTAGGAACAAAATTCTCCTAAGCTTTCCTTTTTTTTGTTGAACTCCCTTGAAAGCTAGATAAAGAATTCCCTTGAAGTTGTTGCTCAAAACCCTGACCAGTCACCTCCCTTACCTCTACACCAAGGCCTCATTCTTCAGATCTATCATTTCCATTTGGCCCTATTTCCCCAAAACTTATCTTTTTTGTTCATGTGGAAGAATTGGATCCACCTAACCTATCCCTTGAGAAACCATCCCCCACTGCTTTTGTTGGTCCCAAGAGGAAAACCCCCCCACTAGATAGTGAATCCCAAGAGGTGCCTAAATCAAAACCCCCAACAAAAAAGAAAAAGGGGGGTAGGGTTGGCCCATTCCAAGGTTAAGGTTGGACTGTGTGAGGTAAAGAATACCCCCACCAAGTTGGATAGTAGACCAATGGCTAAGAAGAAGGGTAAAAAAGAAGCTACATGCTAGGTGGAGTTGTCGATCATGAATAGTGAGGGAAAGAGTGTTGTGGAAAATGATTCCAAAGGTGACACTATTGTGGATATGAGTATTCACATGGGGATAGAGAAAATAAGAATTCATAGGTCTCACAAGTTGGAAAATAAAAAGAAAGAGATATCGATGGATGAAATTTTTGGCAACTCGAAGCGTACTAGCAACAGAGAAGAGTGTAAGAAGGACATTGTCAAGGAGGAAGAAGAGTTTATGGAAGGTCTCATCCAGTTCTCATACCTGAACAAAATGATCAAAGAGGACTCCACCCAATCTTTGGATCCAAATGGCCATAGAGGAAGAGATGACTTGGAAGAAGAGTGACAAGGAGGACATCAACAATGTGTGGGAGCAGGTAGAGAAGCTTGAATGGAAGTTCACTAGGTTGACACGTTTCACCATTAAGATCATCCACATATTTGTTGTCACTCTCTCTGAGGTTATAGAGGAGGTGGACAAGAAGAATAAGGATGAGGGTCCTAATGGTTTGAGGATGATGTTTTAAATCTCCTCTTTCAAAAATGGGAAGGTACTGCCAATTAGTGGGTTGGTATGTGTGTCTTTGTTGGGTCTCTATTGTCCGTGTGTTGTGTTTGTTATCTTTTTGGTTTATGTTATTTTTGGTTTGGAATCTATGATCTATTGTTGAAATTGGTCTCTTTTTGGCCCTTTGGGCTCATTGTGTAATGGAGCTTATTATATCAAAAACAAGTAAATCAAGGTCCCATGCCACAAAATTCCACTCCAAATCCAACATTTGACACCAATGCCATCATGCAAAATCAACCAAATGCAACACCATCTATCATAGATGCGATGCAAAAAATCCAAGCAATACAACAACAAATGTGAAACATATAATTGGGGATAACTAAAAAGACATATTCTGTGGAGAAATTGTGTCCTTATACATTTGAAAAAAATCTATACATGCCACCTTTCCCTCCACATTTCACTCCACAAAATCTTACCAAATATAAATTGAAAGGTGATCTAGTAGAACATATACTATAATTTAACACATGTGTGGACATTTCACATGATCCTACTTGTTTAATGAGACTATTTCCATGAAGTCTTATAGGATAGTCTCTAGATTGGTTGGGGTGACTTGGCTAATAGATTCATTAATCACTTTTCCTTTAATATAGAAACTGACATGAGCCTTGCAAAACTATGCACCACTAAACAAGAGGAGGGAGAGTCACTCACATCATTCTACCAATGATGGTGAAGTATGGCTAGCAAGTGTCATTGCCACATACCTGAGAAATAGTTAGTCCTCATGTTTGTGGAAAGTATTAACACAAAATTAATGACTCAAATCCAAATACAATGTTTCACAACCTTTGAAGATATCATTGAAAAAGGTGTCTTTACTAAGAAAGATCTCATGGAAAAAGGACTAGTCAAATTTTCCAAAGAAACCCCAAAAGCTAATAATGACAAAGGAAAATTTTGGTCCCAAAACAAGAATGTCACTAATGATGGGGTTGTCGATGTATAATTCATGAATAAAGGTCACCCTACCATTTACCTTAAAGGTCCTTCCACATCAAACACATCAAACACATCAAACACAAATTCAATATCAAACATTGAATGCAATCCAAAATAACCAGCAATGTAGAGGACCTCCATGCACTAAGAGAACATACACTCCCTTGGGTGAACCTATTGAATCATTTCTAAAGAAACTTTTACAATCCAATGCCATTCAACTTTCTAACATCAAGAACTATGAACCCACATTGGTCAAACCTAATTGGTGGAATGAAAATGAATATTGTGAATATCACTGTGGAAAAGGACACAAGACATCATCCTACTAGTCACTCAAAAATATCCTTCAAGACCTTATTGAACAAGGAGACATTTCAGTGGATAACCCACAACCTAAAACCAATGCTAATCACACCATATTCAAAACTCCTTTCCAAGACCATAGAAAAGGGAAGGCCTCTAGTTTAAGTAACAATAGTGCTAATTATACCTATGTTTCACATGACTACAGTACCATTATTAATCACATTTGAGCCTTTGATAGTCATGTTTCCACCATTTCCATTAATAAGAAGAGTTTAGAATGTGTTGTCACTACCCGCAGAGCTAACATAACCCTTCAAGGGGCTACCTCTAATCCATGACCAAAAATTCAATACAACCTCCTTGATCATCTAGGGAAGACACCTGCACAAATATCTATTCTTGAGTTGCTTCACATTTCCCTAGACATAGAGCCATCCTAGACAAAGCCTTGCAAGATACATCTATCCCTTCTAACCTAAATTTCAACTAATTTCAAGCCATGATAGGATCTATAGCTACACAACATCATGTCACCTTTCTTGAAAAAGACCTTTCCATAGAAAATCCAAATCACAATGATCCACTACATCTTGAATTTTTCATTAATAAACATAAGATCAAATGAGTCTTGGTAGACGGTGGAGAAGGTCTAAATATATGCACCATAAAATTGGTGAAAGCATTGGGATACTCTGAATCTTGCATAGATTGAACTAAAATAATTGTTATCAAGGCTTATGATGATGTTGATTGCTCGTCTAAAGGATTGATTCTTATGCATGTGAGGGTTGGCCCTGCTATTCAGAATATAATGTTGCATATCTTGGATTTGGACCTACCCTATAATCTCCTCCTTGGTCGCCCATGAATTCATGTCATGAGATTTGTACCTTCAACCTATCACCAATACCTCAAATTTCCCTATGATGGCATTGAGATTACTATCCCAGGTGATCATGATCCTTTCCAGTATTGTGCTAACTTAAGAGGAACCACAAAATACCAAGTGCCCATCAATCAAGAGGTTTTATGTTCCACTTCATCCCACTACATCAACCCATTTGACCTTTTCAAATCATACACACCTTCCAAAGCCAGGGTTCGGATCCAAGATAAAGGTTGTGGAGAATACATGGAGAGACTATTTTGTGTGGGAAAATTGCCTAAGTCACCAAAGTCTTATGGAAAACCTCATCCTATCCCACCTAAAATCATTATTTGTAACCCTCCCACCACCTTCACTAAATGAGGGGAATTGAGTAAAGAGCCCATCGGGGAGAACATTTCCACATAGATATATAAGGATGAATGAGACAGTGAGCTTAAGAAGCTACCAATTGAGCAGTATCCAAAAGGATTTGACCTTATGAAACAAAAGGGATATAAAGGACATAATGGTCTTGGACTAAACAAGAATGGAATGATAGAACCAATACTACCACCTCACCGACCAAAGTACATTGGGCTAGGGTTCATACTCGCAAAGGTTAGTGTTCCTAGTACTAAGTTGACCTTGAGTGAGAGTGTTAACGTTTCAGATGAAATCGAGAGATCAAAGGAGGAGGATTATCATTATGGGGATACTAACTCTAATGAGTATGAATGGGATTCTTGTACAACTAGTGATTATGAACTAGATAATGTCCTCCAAGAACTTAACCTATCATCATCCTCAACCAATATCATGGATATTATCCGGATAGATACCTTTTGAGAACCAGATGACTCTACCTTTGTCTTTACCATATTTTCTTAAACATTGACCCTTGATAATACCAATGATGGCTTACCCCTTGTTCACCCACAATTTATATATTGGGACTAGTAAGGACCACTGAGTTTAGACACATTTTAGAACGACGAAGCAATTGTTGAGTTCATGGGACTTTGTCAAGGTATACCAAGTGGGGATCATAAATTTGGCTTCATCATTGAGCTTGAAAATGTAGCATATTTTGGAGAGGTTGCTCCTCCCTCTAGTCACAAAAAGTGAGAAATATGATAAAAATAAAAAGAATAGGTCTCTAGGTGAAAATCGAAAGGTACCTTTAGACCGTGAAAAAGTAAAAATAAAGGGTGTGTCTGAAGGTGAAAACCTCTTTGAGGTGCCTAAGGATGGCGGGTTGGACCATCTCCCTATTGACCAAGAGAGATCACCATTTCTCATAGAAGATTCATAAGAAGTCAATCTTGGTACCAAAGACAATCCTAGAATCATTCAGTCTTCAGCATCTTGACCACAAAATAAAATCAAGAGTTCACTACATTCTTTTCAGAGAGACAAATCAATTTTGCATAGTCATATGTTGATATGCCTAGATTGGACCCCAAACTGGTTCTACATCATTTACCACTACTTCCAAATGCTAGGCCTTTCAAATTAAAATTAAGAAAAATTCACCCACATATTGCACTTTTGGTAAAGGTTGAATTAAAGAAACTTTTGGATGTTGTTTTTATTCATCCCATAGATTATGTAGAATGGATTTCCAACCTTGTTCCTATCACTAAACCAACCGGTGGTATCAGAATATGCACAGATTTTACAGATTTAAACAAGGCTTGTCCTAAGGACAATTTCCCACTTCCTAAGATTGATATCATATTGGATCTCACAACAGGATATGAGATATTGTCACTCATGGATGGATTTTTCAGATATAATCAGATCAAAATTTATGTAGAAGATCAACACAAGATAACCTTCACATGCGCTTGGGGTAACTTATGTTGGAATGTAATACCTTTTGGACTCAAGAATGTTGAAGCAACATATCATAAGGCTATGACAACCTTCGTTCATGACTATATGCACATACTTATGGAAGACTATGTTGATGACTTATTGAAAAAATCCTTGACAAGAGGTGATCATCTTAGAGTGTTAGACAAGATTTTCAAAATATTAGAGGACTATAAATTTTGATTAAATCCAAAGAAGTGTATTTTTGGGGTCCAATTAGGCAAATTATTGGGATACATCATCTCTTGTAGAGGAATTGAGGTTGATCCTACAAAAGTAAAAGCAATCATAGATATGCCACCACCTACAAAAATTAGTTAGATGAGGATTATACAAGGAAGATTGCAGTCGATCTAAAGATTCATTGCCCAGCTAGCAGATAAAATTCATCCATTTCAATATTTATTATACAAAGGAGTTTCCTTCATCTAGACCAAATTTTGTCAAGAAGAATTCCAAAAAATAAAATATTATCTATTGTCTCCTCTGGTTCTCATGCCTCCTATTGACAAAAGACACTTGATTCTATATATATCATCCACTACATTAGCATTGGGGGTATTTTCAACACATAATGATAATAATGGAAAAGATAGAGCTATATACTATATAAGTCAAACTTTGGTAGGATATGAGCTTAACTATAGTCCCATTGAAAGATCATGCCTTACAGTAATTTTTAGTGCATAGAAGTTGAGACATTACATGTTGAACCATAGAACAAAACTGATAGCTAAGATTGACCCTCTGAAGTATCTTTTGAGAAAAGAAACTTTGATAGGCTGATTAGAAAAGTGGGTCATGATTCTTAGTGAGTATGAAATAGAGTATGTTGATCGTAAAGCAATAAAAGGACAAGTAATAGTTGATCAAATTGTAGCTGCACAAATGATAGCAGACCATCCTCTTGTGTCTGACATTCGTGATGAATCTATCTTTGTAATAGAAACTACCACAACATGGAAATTGTACTTTGTTGGATCCTACACAAATCATGGTTTAGGGGCTGGAATTATTTTTATCACACCACAAGGGGATTCCATTCTTAAGTCCTATAGAATAGCATTTCCATGCACAAAAAATATGGTTGAGTGTGAAGCCTTGTTGATAGGACTATGCATGACAATTAAATGGAAAATCAAGGATCTTCAAGTCTATGGTGACTCTCAATTAGTCATCCAACAAGTAAATTATGATTATGATACAAAGAATGAGAAGCTTACCCCTTACAAGCGCATAGTGGATAGTTTTAAATTGTACTTCAATAACATTTATTTTGAGAAAATTTTGAGAATTCAAAACAAGGTGGTTGATGCAATGGCAACAATTGGATCTCTCTTGGATATCCCTAACAATGTCTCATAGTATGAGTTTTTGGTGGAACAACTGTTGATCCCTACATTTGAGGTCCCTGAATCTAAACTCATGTGTGAACTTGTTAGTCTTGAATCTCCCTAGTGCAAAGACTTCTATAACTACCTGCACAACTAGATTATCCCTCCTGACTTGTCCACAAACCAACACAAAACCTTTAATCGGCAAGCCTCTAAATACATCATCATTAGTGATACACTATATTGTCATAGCCTAGATAGTATCCTTCTCAAATGTCTCAACTCAAATGAAGCACAAACATAGTATGAGTTTTTGGTGGAACAACTGTTGATCCCTACATTTGAGGTCCCCGAATCTAAACTCATGTGTGAACTTGTTAGTCTTGAATCTCCCTAGTGCAAAGACTTCTATAACTACCTGCACGACTAGATTATCCCTCCTGACTTGTCCACAAAGCAACACAAAACCTTTATTCGGCAAGCCTCTAAATACATCATCATTAGTGATACACTATATTGTCATAGCCTAGATAGTATCCTTCTCAAATGTCTCAACTCAAATGAAGCACAAACGACCTTACAAGAGGTTCACAATGGTATATGCAGAGATCACTCTTCTGGTCCTACTCTAGGTAAGAAGCTTGTGCGAATGAGATATTATTTGCCTATAATGGAACGTGAAACTTATTACTTTGTAAAGAAATATCACTAATATCAAATACATGGAGATCTTGTACATGCACCTACTCAAGAGATACATCCACTTACATCCCCTTGGATCTTCTCTTAGTGGGGACTTGACCTCTTGGGAAATAATCAACCTACTTCTACCAATAGACATAAGTTTATCCTTGTTGCTAATGAATACTTTACCAAATGGATTGAATCCATTTTGATGACCTATATTATTGGAAAGCAAATCTCTAATTCCATCCTTAACTACATCATATGTTGGTATGGTGTTCCTCAATCCATCATTACAGATAATGGTTGACCCTTTAAGAATCAAGATTCTAGTGAGTTATGTAAGAATTTTCATATCCAACACCATTTTTCTACTACTTATTATCCCTAAGGTAACGGTCAAGCTGGGGCATCTAAGAAGACTATACTCCAAATATTAAAGAAGATTGTCAATTATGACACTGGTCATGACTGGAATGTTCAACTCAGTCCTGCACTATGGGCCTACCACACTAGCATCCATACACCCACTAGCGCCACTCCATATTCCCTTGTCTTTGGGTCTGAAGCTATTCTTCCCATTGAGTTTGAGTTACCATCTTTAAGGGTATCTATGCAACAGTTTATCGATGAAGAAGAGTATTGTATAGCCCGTTTGCATGAGCTTGAGTTATTAGATGAGAAAAGATACAATGCCTTAACACATTTGTAGGCATATTAGAACCATCTTCAACATAGCTATAATAAGAAATTTTGACCTAGATACTTTGACATTAGTGACTTGGTTCTGAAAGAAAATCCTAAGAATCAGGCAGATCAAGAAAATCCTAGAAAGTTTAAGCCAAATTAGTTGGGTCCCTACATCATTACAGTAGCCTATGGATTTGGGGCTTATCAGTTTTCCACTCATTAAGGTGAACCATATCCTGAGCCTATCAACAATATGCATCTTCATAGATATTACATCCAGCCTTCAGAGTATCCCTTTCAAAAAGTCAAAAATATAAAAATAAATCAAAAAATAAAAAGTCACCATGATGAGAACCTGGCAAACAGGTGTCTGAGTGACAACAAAAAAATAAAAATAAAAATAGTAAAGAGAAATAATTCATCCAATAGTGAAAACCACTTTGGTGGCGCTTTGGATAAGTATCATGGTGAAAACCTGGCAAACATGCACTAAGTGTAGTCAGTCTATGCTCCTTCATTTACTATTACTCTATTTGGTTTTTCACCTTTTATCCATCCATTCGCACATATCATTCATCCATAATAAAGCTTTGTCATCCTTCTCATGGCCTAAGAACCATTGGCATTTAGTGTCCTTTTCTTTCATGATCATCATTTGCATCCATCAATCTCCTCACGCATAATAAGTTGGTCTTATACCTGACTGGGGGAAATTTATTGACTTATGTCTTTATGGGATCCTACACATGGCATCAACCCTTAAACCTTTAGAAATCCAAAAAAATCATAGAACATCAAAATCCAAAAAAAAATCATAAAACTTTCAAAATCAAAAAAAATTAAAAAACATCAAAACTCCAAAAAATAGAGTCAGAGTTAGAATTTGAGTCTGTTTCAATCCAAGTTTGGTTGAAATACATTATCTCTATGCATTTCTAGATAGGCAAGGTCATCTTTCGATGAGCCCTTGGGGCATCAGGTCTACCCTTAAGATTTTTCAAGTCCTATCAATTTTCATCAACGTCAGTCGAACTACAAGGTCTTTACATGTATAACGTAGGAAAGGCCATCAATTAATGAGCCCACGAGGCCCTAGGTCAGTCCTTTAGGGTTTTTCAAGTATGTCCGAGTCTTTTTTCTTCAAGCAATCAAACATTCGAAATAAATCTCAAACCAACAAATCAATTATCCAACTAATCTTCAATCCAAATTGATCAATTGTCTAATCATCAAATCTTGTTAGGTCATTGTTCTTATCATTTTTTCCTATTTAGGATGCATCCTTCCTAAACTGGGATATTGGTCAAATTGGTTAACCTCATCATTTTCCTTAAACAAGATGTGCCCTTCCTAAAACTAGGCATGGTCAAACAAATCAATCAATCAATTAATTTTTACCTTATATGGGATATGTATTTATTGAAACAGGGCATAATCAATAATGGTCAATCAATATCATCAATTGGTCCTATTGGTCACTCAATCTTGGTCATTTAATCAAATTGTTCAATCAATCTTGGTCATTCAATCAATTCGGTCAATCAATCTATCTGGTCAAATAATCGATCAATCAATCAACCCTATCAGTCAATCAACATCAATCAATCAAACTCGTCAATCAATTAGTCAATCAATCACATCAATTTTATCATCAAATAAACTCTAGCAACTGATCTACATGGTTGTTGACTTTGTTGGTCTAGTTGGTCTTATCTTTTTGGGATTTGGTCATGTTACTAGCTATCTCAAGGATGTCCCATGAAGGATTTAAAGGGGTAATGATGCATCATGATCTCTTTTCTTTTGATTGTTTCGTGTGGTTTGTCTTGACAAAAAGATTGGGACAATTGGGTCCTTAGTATGAGTCATGGCATTCCTTATCTTTTAGTCTTTCTTTTTAACTATTTGTCTTTTGCAAGTGGTAACATTGCACACCTTGGTCAATTTCATACCATGGTGTTTGTGCTCCATTTGCTATAATTTTGACACTCGATGATGATAAATATGCAATTTGATATCTACTAAGGCATGAATGTTCATCCCTTGTCATTTTTATTAACTTCACATTAACATTTGTCTTCTTTGTGCTAACATCCATCTCCTTCATGCTTTCTCCCCTTATTTATCCAAAGTCATTCGGATAGCATACTGTGACACACAAAAATATCCTACATAATCATGTTAGAAGCATATAGGCATCATCATAAGCATGTTAGGTCATTCATATTTCATTTTAAAATACAAAAACATAGAAATCATTGTCATACATATATACATCCATATAAGCATCACATATTAAGTCATGATCACATAAGTATCATCTGGAATTCTCATCTTGCATTGCATGCATAATCATTGCATCTCATATATAACATCATATACATATCATTATCATTACATTTAAATACATCATACACATTTCCATATCATTTCATTTGCATAAATCATATACACATCTATGTCATAGCATTTGCATACATTATTCACATTGCATTGCATCGTCTAGGATCCATAGCATAAAAAAGTTATACATCACATTGTGTATTCACATAAATGTCATAACCATATAGAATCATCATACATATAGAATAGGATATCAAGTGCGTCATCGATACATCATTGAAAAAAAATCATACATAAGCATAAGACATAAACCGTCATCCATAATACACTAACCCATATAAGAATGCATGATCATATAAAATCATCTCATAAACGCATAACATCATCATATCATCATCTACCATATAGAAGCATGCATAATAAATAACACATTTCATAATCACCATCAAAGTCATGCATCTTCCATATATACTAAAAATGATAAGTGTCACAGTACAATATCAAAATGATCCCAAAAATAGAGCTTGCAGGCTCGGTCAAAATACATGCATATATGTGTCATTATCTGAAAAACATAATAAAAGGGAACTAGCAGTTCTCCCCCTTTCTTTGGGTGGGGAGGCACCTCTTGAGGGTGTCATGTCATCTTGAGGCTAACGAGACCCTGATGACTAGTGTCTTGACCCTAACAGCTTGTTATATGGTGACAATCTATGTGACACCCTGTCACTACTTTGTGATCTCTTACTATGAGATTTTCTCTCAACCTTTGAGAAGCTAGGATCTCTACACTCTAGAGGCACCTCCCTCTCATAGCAGTCTCTCTAATATCACTCAGCCTAGAAATCCCCCCTAAATTCCTACAAGATGTCTATTGTCGATCCACTACCTCTGCTCATAAAATTGATAGAGACCTATTGTGTCTGCACTACCCTGATGATAGTTGAGTCCCTCTCTAACTATAAATTTTGTATCTTAGCCTGTGTTTCTTGGTCCTATGCCTACATCTATGTGATATGATCATTTATTGGTTGATCCCCCTCCACATCCATCCTCTCCAAAATGGGGATGTCCTCTAGGCCCTCATCCATAATGACCCTCTCCCTCTCCTCCTCCTCCTCCTCTTGGTCTACCATTTCCTCATCCCAGTCGACCTCTCCCACATCGACATCAACACTGATATCTACTACTGACTACTCACCCTTTGGTTGCCTCTCCTCCTAATGAGGTGCATCTATCTATGCCTATCCCACCACCACCTCTATTGGTATCTCTCCCTCCTAGCAAGGGACCTCTGCTACCTATTTGTTGCCATCTCTTCTCAAAGGACAAGGTGGTCTCCCATCCCTACCTCTCTTGTCTCGACCTCCCCTACCTCCTCAACCCCCTCTCCCCATGTCCCCTCCATCATCTCCTCCACCTCCCCGGCCTCCATCCCCTTGGCCCTGTCCTTGGCCTCACACTCCTCCTATGGATCCCCTCCTTCGTATTTTTATTGGTTCCAACAAGTCTAGATCATTCAATGGCTTGCATCTATGTTTTCTCCACCATGCATCATAGTCAGTAGTGGTGCCTAAATCTGCATCTCCATTTACCCATCCCCATTGTACAATCTAAAATGCATCTAGGTCCTTCTCCACTGTGGTCACAAGAATCATAGGACCCCAATTCTAGATCTCTCAACTCAACCGAGCAAACTTTGTTATCCCCATAGGTACTGGACCTATTGTTACCTGAACTAACATTGAACTCTCTCACAGATATCTCTCGATAATATGTTGACTTTGTATTGTCCTACCAATCAAGTATCGATGTTGTCAGTAAAACGGTAAATGAGCATCATCATAAAAGAAGAGAATGTAGTATTTGTAAGGTCTCCATGTGAATGAATCCATCAAATCAATAGCATTTCACCAATAAAAAATATAACCAACATGAGTCATAGTGACTATCCCTCCATAGATATAGACATATGGTAGCCCCTCCCCAAGCTATCTCTAAAATGGTGGTTTGAATATTGTGATATGCTCCCAAGCCCAAACCATCAAGAGTGTGATCCCACAACTGATACTGTGGCCTCCCATGTATGCCACATCATGTAGTTGGAAGTATAGCATGGCCAACATACATGGCCCCCAAGCATAGACAACGTCATGAGTAAGCATGTCGACAAGCATCTCTCCCTAGCCGACAAGAAAATCATTTCCTCATTGATCGATACATACCACTCCACCAATGGTACTGCATAAAACAATGACAAAGAGATCATACCTCTGAGTGAGTGTGTCACAGTGGACCTTGTGCTCCTCCACTCCAAGCTCTACCTCATCCTCATGGTCGAAGGTCACTTTAATAGCATCGTATCCTCACTCTGGGTCATATGACACACTCTCCATGAATAGGTAGTTTCAAGATGCACTAGACATCCTCCAGGGTCATTATAGCCTCCCCTGTCAGCAAATGAAATGAGCTCATTTCTGAGTGCCACTACTCGTCCAGTGCAGTCAAAAATCCACTATTCATGTGAATCACGGGCATGAATGTGACATGGTAAAGTCCCAAGGAAAAAATTTGCTCCCTCTAATTGTCATCCAGTTGTCTATAAAGTCTAAAACTTAAGGGATGACTCTCTTGGGTCATAATCGGGTCTAGGGGCACCTATGATCACAAGCAAGCGCACTACGCCAATCCTAAAGCTTTTGCTAGCCTATTTGACATTAGCATTAGAGAAAATTTCATTCAAAAATGGGGAAAAAATTTAGCAGTCAATTACGTCAAATTGTCCATCATATGCGATCCAAAATTCAAATGCATCAAAATCCCTAAAAAATGCATGCATTCAGTCAAATGTGGCATTTCCCACTGTAATTGTGCCATAAAATTACACATGTAGGTCGAAACCTCACATGTGTCACACTTGCATCACATTTTTCAAATACGATGTGAAGAAGATGATTGTGCCTAACCATGATCAGTTGCATCAAACCAATGTAATTGCAGTGAACCACTGTCACTTGCGGCTCACCTGATAACAAATGTGGTCAATTGGGTTGACAGCATCTATTTGCCTCCTTTTGGAGCCCTAAATTAGCAAAAAAGAAAAAATCACGAAGCGAGAATGGAGCACTTGTCATGTTCCCCGAGCCCTCTAGTTGTATTTAGGTTTGAACCTTGTACCCACGATGTGTTGTGTGGAATAGACATATTTCTGGTAGGAGCTCTCAACGAGGGTTTGTGCTTAATCTCTCTATTCACTCAACTCAAAATGCACAAATGACTATTTTTAGCACCCCTAGGCCCATTTATGCCTTTCTAAAAGTGGGATTTTGTAAACCTTCATAATTGGAAGTGGAAAATGTTAAAGTCTAAACCATTTTCTAATGTCCTGATGGTCCCAAATTAATTTATTTTTCTATAGATGTCCTTAAATTATCTTGTCGAAAAAAAATTCTTAATTTTTCAAAAAAAAAACAAAATTTCCAAAAAAAATTATGATGGGGCATGGGTTTATCCCGCTTTCTTTGGGGTACGTTAGGGCATGGTTTGAATTTTATTCTTTGACACAATATTCAGAATTACATTATGTCAAAGAGGGGCAAAATGTAGACACTAAAAAATGTCTTAGTGTGTGAGCGTCATTTTTCCATCGTCTTGATCTTCTTCATTGCATAATTAAATAATTTTAATTATTTAATTATTGTCTTTGTTCACATTCATCTATTAATTAAATATTTATTTAATTATTTAATTAATTCATTTCTTGGTCTTTATTCCCCTTTGATTAGTTAAATAAATTTATTTAATTGTGTCACTAACACTCTTTCATTCTTAATTATTTATCTATTCATTAATCTTTTTGTTCTTCTATGGTTAAATAATTATTAAAATTATTTAACCCCCTCTTACCACTTTTCCTCTATTAAATAATTAATTTCACTTAATTATTTAATTATTTTTTCTTCATTTTCCTCTATATTTAATTTAAATAGTTGCATAATAACTTTTAAATTAAATATTATTTTCCCTTTCTCCATAAATAAAAAATCTAAAATGATTATTCATTCTTCCATATCTTTTACCAGATTAAAAATATGTGTTGGGGATACAGAGTCGGTTCTGTCATCATATATCAACATCTAAGACAACAATGCCTTAGTGATTTTCATTTAAATCGCAACAAAGACACAAACAACTATTCCATAAAGTGGAAGCAAGCACAGTTGATCCCCCATTGATCCTCTGAGAGGAGTAAATGCATAACTTATAACAGATTCAACACAAGCATAGATTCAAGAACATGAATCAGACAACCATGAAAGACAAAACTATGAACACACAGGTATACATGGGGAAAACTTTTTCAAGTAAAAAACCCCACCTCCAAAATATTTAGCTCACTTGTATTATTCAGTAACTAAAATGATTACAATACAAACACAGAGCTATTCTCTATTACATCTTGTTCATCAGGAGAAAGAATACAGGCAACACAAAATAGAATCTTCACACAGTTAAAATATCCTCCATGACATACTGTGTGGATTCCCTTTAGCTCCTCACAAATGATTGTCACAGCTAGCCTCACGGCCAGCCTAGCCCCTTGGCCTATCAGGTTCACATCTTAACAGATATGAGAGTCTAAGTGTTCACGGTTGAACCACTCAAACACTCTCCGCCTCTCTTTGTTATCACTCATCATCAGTATCGATCTGTACACCAGAATACATATATTGTGTGCCAACCTATTCAGCCCATCCCTGCCAGTAATGGTCATCAGGATAATAAATTATCCACTTGCAAGCTTTCCATTTCTGATAACATACACCACTTAATCCACAAGCATCGAGTTGCACAACATTAAATCCGGTCTCAGACATGTCTATCAACCTTGCTATAATAATGCAGCTCAGTCGCACATCAAAAAATAAAGCTTTGGCCAATGGGATCTCAAAGAACTTTCCACGTGTTTCCAAACAATTCGTTCACAACTTTTGATAGTCAGTCAAACCAGTCCAACTCAGTCAACCAAGTTCTAAGCTCATCTGAACTCTTACCGCGTTACCGTCGAGCCCACATGACCCAGCCGCGGTACAATGGTGAGCTCACCCAAGCTCACCCAGCCTTCTACCTCGCTATCACTGCCCCATCAGACTCACCTCATGGTATGGCAGTAAGCCATCTGGGCTTGCACCCTTACTCCACCACACTATTGCATCCCTATTTGAGTCGCCTCGCGGTATGGCGGTGAGCTAAACCGAGCTCACCCAACCATCTACCTTGCTACCGCTACCCTGCCCGTCTCACTTTGCGGTATGGCGGTGAGCTCGACCGAGCTCAGCCAAGTCATCACCGAGCCCCAACTCTGACTACACCACATTACCGCTGAGTTCATATGGCCACCCCACGGTATGGTGGTAACGGCTTTCACTGACCGCCATCTCCACCGCGCTACCATTAACCTTCCCGAGCCTCCCTGCAGTGTGGCGGTAACTACGAGGCCAACCGCTAGCGGTCTCACCGCGACCATCATGGTGAGAGGACCCACCACCCATGATATGGTAGTAACCACCAAGACCACCACTGGCAGTCTCACCGCAACCACCATGGTGAGAGGGACCACTGCCAGCGGTATGGCGGTAACCGTCGAGCCAAGTCACTAGTGGCCTTACCATGCCACCACAGTGAGAGAAATCACCACGTGCGGTAAGGTGATTAACTGCCAGCACAGGCTGTAGGCGGCCTTACTGCGCATGGTAAGGTGGTAACCACCAGACAAAAAATTGCCAAGACCAAGCCAGGTCATCACGGTAAAGGCCGGAACATGGAGGAAAATGCCAAGTCTTCAAGGGAAAGGCCAGAAATGTTGAGGCATAATTTCCCAACAATATCCCACTTGCCGAAGATTTTCAGGCTTCCTTCAAACACCCGAACAAGGACCAAACCCATGCTTCCATGTTCCAACCAAGACCCCCTGCAACGACATCAAAAATTTCCACCATCTCAGGCAATAGCTCCAAACACAGGAACACACCAAGGTGAAAAAGCACCAGTCTCAGGAATGCAAGCATCTGACCCTTCAGGCGACATAGGCATCAAAACAATAGCAAAAAATGAAGCACAACGCGAACAAGAAAACTATTCTCTAGAACAAGGTACCAACCAGCTAGAATAGCAACCATAAAACTGACTGCCCTCCATCCAACTGATCAAACCCACGCGATTGAAAACCAACACCCACAACTCATGCTGAATCATCCAACCACCCATACCTCAGAGGTATGATAATCAGTAAACTCATGCCATCACATAACCAACCCATCAATAGCAAAGAACAAGCACCATGTGTCAACCAGTTGAAATACTAAACACATCCAAGTACTCCCACTGCAAGGGTAGTGTCCATATGAATACAAACAAAGCACTATCACAAGTGATCTAGGCATACCAAGCCCACCAAACCTCTGCACAAAGAAATATAACCATGTAGTTCCAAGGAATATCCACACTGATCTGCACCACCTACAACCACCTGATGCAAGAAAATTTTCTCTCAACTGCCTTCCACAGTTCTTCCAAGATCCTCCATATCTGACTGAAGAAAGAAGCACAGGAATCTTTGTGTCATCACCCAAGTGACAACACATGATCACAAACAAGTGACCAACATGGCTCCACATAGACATCCCACATCTAAAGTCAAGAATATTCAAGAAGAAAAGACCAAAATAGAGAGAAACAACAAATCAAACATGTCCTACAAACACTTCTATATGTCAGTTGTTTCAAGAATGATCTTCTTCACATCCCAAAAGAGAAAATCCAAAACAACACCCAATAGATCCATGAATGTAAGCTTATTGAAAGAATATTAGACTAACCCATATAAACATCTCATGTCAATCCTCAAAGAGCACAAGGAGAAACACAATGTTGTCCACCTTTAATGATGAATCCTCCAAAATCTTGAAACAACCCAAGATTCATATTATGAAAGCAAGCATAACACAAATATCTGAAAGCTATAATGGGAAAATACCTTTCAAATAAACACCACTGTCGAGCAGACCAAGAAGAAAGAGAAAATATGCTCCTCCAAGATATACAAGTCACTGTGACTTACCCAAGAGCAATTTCCTTCATGGTCTCTATTGAACTCACGTTCAACCAAGGTGCAGGCTACTCGGACTTTCAGCTGTAACAACGGAATTCTCAAAAGAATTTCAGCCTCACCTTATTCTCCATGCATCCATGAGCACCAGCAACCTATCATCTCATGCTAACTCCAAACTGCATCATTGCTATAAACATGAAGTCCTCCAGCATATGACCAAAGTACTCAAAAAAGAGAGAATCCCCAGACCATTGTCAAAGCTCTAAACCAGCTAAAAAGGAACTTATCATGACACCATGATCTTACACATCCCCCTTAGGAGATACCATGCTTCAGGTGAACTGTCCATGGTCTCAAGAGCAAAGCAACATGCTAAAACTCTAATGCACAAGCAAGAGTATACCATGACATAAAGAAAACAAACTCTAAACCAACATTACCTGTCAAGCACTACCAGCACCTCAACCAAAGACTACCAAAGTCCTCCATGGCTCCAAGATGTTGCACATCTTCAAATAGTGACCATGCAGATGTGAAAGGAACTCTTCTGCAGCAATAGGATCAAAGAGCCCTTCCAAAACATCTGCAACACCAAAGAAGATCATTCACCACCAAGTGATGAATCCACAATCATTGCTAAAGCTCCCAATGAAACGTGACACTAAGCTCTCCAAGCATCATGATCAAACATCTACCGATCCAAAAACCTCCAGGTACAAAACAACAACATCAAACTACACCAAGATCATCAGATCACGCAGACAACACCATCACTGTCAAAATCTTACACTAGACAGTGTATCCAACTCTCCATGACATCATGATTCACATGCTTCGGATCCCCATCACTACCTATTCAGGTACTCAAACACCAATCCTCCTCTCATCTTAAAATAGCCATGCTAATGCACAAGTGACCACAGACAAGGTCAGTTAACAGATCTGCACCACACAGTTACAATGTCATGGATATAGACAGTCCACTTCCAAGTTGTCTCACAACAAACATGTAGGTAAGGACAGCCCACAAAAATGCACAACTCGTGGATGAAACCAAATGAAACCTACAAATCTATCATCGCACTAGAAACTACAAAACTGAGATTATTAAAGAGAATAGCCAAAGCAGACAAACATGACTCAAACACTAGATCAGCAACAAATCTGATTTGCCATTCACATCCACAACTCAAGCACCATAGTCTAGGAAACCAACAAGCACACCACAACAATATTGAAAAAGAAACTCATACCAACACTCTCATGTAAAGAAGACATCACACCTCCTCAAAGACATGTCAAACTACAACTATATCATCCAGTCACACCCCAGAAGCCAAGGTCTAGAAAATAGTTGAACAGTAGCTCCACATCCCACAAGTTTTCCTTGACCATGTAAAACTTGAAAAACCATAGTGTTTATAAAACACCCATGCATCTCCATATTCACTGCTCATCTGGATGACTCAAGAATCTACACACAACTATCATGGTTAACCAGAGCAATGAAAAGAAACATGAAAAAGTATGATAGAATTTTTAGGAAAATCTAAAGAAAACCTCCAGAGCCAAAGACATGAATCTGAACCATGCGAGTGTAAGACACAGGTAAGAACGGAACAGCAGGTCCATTTCAGACCAATTCCAAAAACCACAGTCATGCACAAGCATACGAGAGAGCCAGGATATATGATAGGTTTTTGTTAGGTCCTACTACTTTAGAATAATTGAATGTCAATTGTCGACCAGGTAGTGTCCAAGGCAGTTTGCAGAAGGAGATTATTCAAACAACCCATTTTATATTTTTTAGTTTTTCTTTCAAACTACAAAAGTTGAGACTAAACTAAAGCCATTACTACTTAACTTGAAAATGATCTTACTCTAAGAAAATCAAGGAATACTAAATTAAAAAGCATAAGACAACTAATTTAGAAAACATTACTACTAGACTAGAAAGCATGGAAATAAGTAAACTAAATAATCAGTAAACTACGGAAATAGAAAAGTAAGGAAATAAACAATTAAGAATCTTAGGGAATATTATCAACTACAAAAGAAAACTTATACAAACTAAAGACAATGGTGCTCCGGAACAACTAACTTGACTCTTCAACAACTTGTTATTTCCTACTGAACAACAATTTATCCTAAACAAAGGGAATAACTTAATCAATAAAATACTTATCTATCTAGGCTAACTCCCCTCGAGTGGCCAGCTCGCGGGCTACTACTTCCTCTTTAACTCACATAAACTATAGATTCTCAAATCCTCTTACGACATACAGTCACCATCATTCGAATTCAATAGTTACCAATAAACAGAAATCAGATAACTCATTTCAACAGTGATTTGCAAATTCATGTAAACAGTATAACGATACTTCTTTTCTGTCTCTTTTATTACTTATGAAATTACAGTTTTATAGATAAATTTCTAACTAGATCCTAAATTTATGATGGCATGGATAGCCATTGAAAAATTATTCCTTAACTTAAAACTAACTTGATGTCTTTAAATCTTCTTAAAACATGTAGAAGGCTCGAGAAGAGCCATAAAGTTTTGAACAACTGAATTTTAAAGAACTAAAACTGAACCTTTGGTGCATCATCCAGGCATCAAGGAGTGGGTTCGCAGCATTACTTTGAGGCACGTGTTGGCTAAACTTCTGCAACAGCCGCATGATGACCTATTAATCCCTATAACAACACTCAAATCAACCCATTAAACCTACTTTGGACAATTTCCTCAATTGATCAAAAGAAAGAAAGAAAGCATATTTTTTCTTAAAATAAGTAATTACTTCTTCTAAAGTTTAATAAATTGGCATAGGCTTGGGATTGAATTAGCAAGAATGAGCTTTCCATATTTTATTATGATGAGGTTATTTTTACCTCATCATTTCCTCCCCTACCTAATTTCTAGCAGGTCCTCTTGCTCCATAGTTAAACCCTTGAGTTTTATTCCATTCTTCATAAAGAGTACTGAGATCATGAGTTTCCCTAGCTGATGCATCGAAAGTTTCAGGGTTATGAATGAACCCTCTATGGAACATCACACTCTCTCTCCACTCTTTAAAGAGACTATCATTTTGATCTGTGGAAATATTAAAAGCCGGGGGTGGATTCAATAGCAAGGGGGGCCTGTATTTCATTCCTATCCACTATGTTATGAGTGTTTTCATGATTTTAATTAGAGTATCAACCCTTTTGAATGACCATCTAATGTTTAGAGGAGAAATAACTTCTCTTTTCCTTAAATAAGTTGGAAGAGGGGTGAACCTTTCCTCGCAGGCATTTCATTCTTTGCCAATTAATTTATGTCCATTTGCTATGAAATTGTTATATCACATCTTAAGGTTGTTTTCATACCTTTCCCTCATCTTTTCATTAACCAGAAGAGACAAAAATGTAGCTTTGAACCCCTCGGGCCTTGAATTTGGGGACCTGATCTGGAGACCCACTGTTTTCTCTGCCTGTACACATTCTTTTGTTCTCTCTTGCCAATGAATTTGATTTCTCATAGTTGAGATAAATGCCCGCAATTCTACCTCTCCAACAAACAGATTAATAAAGAAATATGTATGATTTTCTAATAACAAATCATGCAGAAAGAATTCACAAATTAAATCCTGATCTTCATGAGTTGATTCTACAAATATTTTTACAAACTCTTTGTCATTAGGCTCATAGGGTTTATCATTATAGATTCTGAACAGTTTCCATCTCAGCCATTGTTCATTTAAAAACATTGAGTACATTCTCGATGGCCTTCTACAATTCAGCAAACAGTCCATAAGTTGATAGGCATCCTGCTTCCCTCTGTAGGCTTTGTGAAATGACTCCTTTAGGAACACCAGTTCTTTCTTGAGCCTATGATTTTCAGTTTGGACATTTCTAAGGAAGTAACACTGTTCCATCCATTTTGTTAGCAGAGGTGGAATGCTGACCTAGAACCAATCAGTTACAACTAGTTCTGTTTGAATTGCTTTGGACTCAGTTTGGGGTCTCACAGTGCATTCCTTCAGATCCTCTTCTAGTTTAACTACTCTGTTGATAGAAGTGTTCAACTCCTCGGTCTTTATTTTCTTGTCCTCCTCGAAAGCTGAGAGCATGAGAATAAAATTATGTTTTATTTTTCCTATTTCCACATCTTTTTGTGCAATATTCTCACTATAAGTTTTATGCTTTTCATACTGCTCTTGTACTTGTTCCTACAACTTATAGATGTTTGAATCTTTGTCCCAAAATTGTAGCTTTAAATCTCTTATTTCCTTATCTCTTTTATTTATTATAGTAGTTTTTACAACCAACTCTTCTTTCTGCAATTCTATAGACTCATTATTTTTAGACAATTGCCTCTGTAAATCAACAATTTCTAATTTATACTTTTCTAATTCAGCACTGGCAAAACTGGTTTCAATTGTTTCAACAATTTTATCTACACTAGGTGATAAATTTTCTGGCACACTGCAATCCCCTTCAGGTTCTCTGTCCTGAGTTCCATTATTGAAAATTTCCTCAATATGTGCAAAATGGAAAGGAAATACTTCACCTGAATCCTCTCTATTTATGGGTGTTTCATCTCCACTGGCTTGTTCTGAAATTTCTATGGGTTCTTATGGCCACTTAGGCTTTTTCTTTTGTGAACTTCCCTCCTTACCCTGTATTGGAGTTTGGGAGAATTCAGAAGCCAACTGCTTACTTCTTCTGAGTGGAGGTGATTCCTGCAAAATGATAGGTGTTGGATTTTTCCTTGTTCTCTTTTTTCTTGGTTTACTTGTGTCAGAATAAACAACATTAACTTGTTCTTGCAGGTCAAGGGTTTGGAATTTATCACCGCAGAGGTCTAGAAAATCCTCACCAGGAGTGGTGGGATTAAGAGCTTCTGGAGCCGGAGAGCCCTTAGGGGAGGTTGCTCTAGATGATGGAATAGCCTTTTGGGATGATTCCCCTAATTCTATGGTTCTTGCAATTGCAGGCTTCTCCATTTTCTCTAAATATTTCTCCCATTTCCCTTTGGATTTCTTATGGAAGTGATACTTGCAGATTAGCTAAATTAACCCATGGTGTTTTAAAGGCCCAGACCTTGTTTTATACCTCTCCATGGAAGTATTTAAGGAATCAAACAAGAATTCTGGCATATTAACCCTAAGAGTTGGGTCCTCCTTTCCATGATGTAGATGGGTCAACATACAAAAGGCAGGCCCTACAACTGTGGTAAGTTGACCTTCACAAGTAAAGTACTTTATAATCCATGCAACAGCAGTACCCCAACGTTCTAATATGGAAGTTCTTTGCAACCGCTTGTTTTTCCCCCTAGTACTTACTACCACCATTGGATATGGGTCTCCTTCTCTAACAAACAATTCAGCTAATTTCTGGTACGTTACTTGAGAGGTTTCTTTTATATTTATGCCTTTATGCTCTAATCCAGATAAGCGAGAAATAATCTTAGAGCTTACCTTGAAACGCTTCCCTTGAAGAACCACTTTGCCATTGGTGTAGTTCTCAGCAAAGGATCTTACCAGCTTTTCATTATGGCCTTCAAATTTCCTGATGAAATTCAACCGCTCTGCTTCCTCGAACAATCTAGAGATGCTACTCAACCCCAGTAATTTTTTCATTGAATCTGGCTTTGCCTTTCTTTTTCCACCCCCCATTTCTTGATTTCGTACACTGCAAGAAATTCAATTCCAGCACAAAGCTCCCACACAGGTTCTTTTTGACAATATTGCCTCTGGAATTACTTATTTGTTTTATTTGCAGCATATGCTTCAATGATTTCCAATCTGCATGGAGGTTTGCGAAAAGCTTTGTCGTACAGGTGATTGATCGACGGGTGGCATGAATTACTATTTTAGAAGTGAGGTTCGTGCCAATTTATTATTCTTTATTTGAAAATAACTACCTATTTAAAGTGAAAATTAATACTTACTCTCGTTTCGTGATCGCTCGAAGATCTTAATCCTCACATATTTGACAAGATGACGTGAAGGCATTGGTTGAAATGACGACGGAGTTATTATGATATGGTGTAGAATTCTATGGGGGACGAATCTGTCAATGAGGAGTATGGAGTTGGGTGGCTTACCTACAACTAAAGCAAAAATAGAAAGACAGATGTATCGGATATTCTAGCAGAAGAATCGCGAAAATTTTGAAATTTTGAAAAAGGTGGCAGAAGATAACCGAACAAGTTCTAGAGCACGTATTTTGGTCAACGCTCTTGAATGAGTGCATAAGTTCTGGAGCATCGGTGTGTGGTGTGACTGAAACAAGAATGAAATGAAGGTTCTGAAGCATCAATGAAAGATGCAGCCGGAGCAGAATGAAATGAAGGGTTTTGGAGCATCGCCGAAATATTCAGCCAAAGCAACAACGGAATGGAAGGTTTTGGAGCATCGCTGAAAGATCCAGTCAGAGCAACAACGGAATGGAAGGTTCTGGAGCATCGCTAAAAGATGCAGCCGGAGCAACAACGGAATGGAAGGTTCTGAAGCATCGTTGAAAGATGCAGTCAGAGCAACAATGGAATGGAAGGTTCTAGAGCATCACTAAAAGATGCAACCAGAGCAACAACAAAATGGAAGGTTCCAGAGCATCATTGAAAGATGCAGCCAGAGCAACAACGGAATGGAAGGTTCTGGAGCATCGCTAAAAGATGCAGCTGGATTAGCAATAGAATGGAAGGTTTGAGTGACATGGAAAAGAATCTTCATGACTTTGAACCTTAGTGCAGAATGCCTCCTCATCATGGTAAGCTCTATTCAAGTTTCAGAGCATTGGGCTTTGAAAATGTCAAGTTTCGAAGCATCGGTCCCATAACGTTCTGGAGCATCTTTGGAGGGTGCTCTGGAAGTTACTCTCTACTTTTTGAGAAGTCCTGCAAAAATATGGAAAATATTTAGCTAAGTCCAAAAAATGACAGAAGATTAAATGAAGGGAAATATATCAGCATACATGTCTATTTATTTACATATATTTTTTTAAAATTTATTTATTTATTTATTTTAAATAGTAGCCTAATATTTTTACTGAATAGACTCTACCATGGCAGAGTCAACACATTGGACCTCACCTTGCATTTTGACCATCCTTGTAAAGTCTTCCCTATTGACTGGCTTATGGTAGACACATAAGCGATGACCATTAACCAATAGAGTTCGCGTGTCACCATCGATTGGCTTTAACCGAACAGTTCCATTTGAAAAGACTTCCTCAACTTCATAAGGTCCCAACCAGTGAATTCTAATTTTTCCCTTATGGTCTTTATATTTAGAATCAAATAACATGGCTCAATCCCCATTGTGAAACTCCTTTTCCTTAATATGTTTATTGTGCCATACCTTTCATTGATGCTGAATTAGTTCAATTTGATGAATGGCATCTAAATGAAGTTCATCTAATTCGCTCAGTTGCAGAACTCTTTCAACTTGGGCTCTTTTTAAATCTAGACCTAATTCCACTGTCGTTTGTAGAGTTTGTAACTCGAACTCAATGGGAAGAAGAGGCTTCTTCCCAAAAACTAGCTCATAAGGATTGAATCCAGTCGTAGATTTCCAGGTAGTATTGTATGCCCATACGGCTTTAGGGAGCTTTGTGGCCCAGTCTTTTCTTCCAGAAGAGTTGTTTTTGTCAGAATATTTTCCAGTTCTCTATTAGTCACTTCTACTTGGTCGTTTGCTTGAGGGTGGTATGGAGATGACTTTCTATGGCTTACCTGAAAAATGATTGGTAAATGCCAGAAGCACTCGAGACATGAATTGGGGTCCTTGATCAGTTACAATAGTTCGAGGGGCTCCAAATTTAAGGAAGATTTTATTATAAAGGAATTTTGTGACCTATTCTTCCCTAGCTATTCTCAAGGCTTGAACTTTTTCCCACTTTTTCAGGTAGTCAGTGCAAACCAGTATATACTCTTTCCCTTGAGAGGAAGGATCTATGGGTCCGATGAAATCTAAATCCCATTTTTCAAATGGTTCAAGGACTACCTGAGGTTGTAACGAAATTTCTGAAGAAGTAGTTGGTCTTCCTACCCTCTGACATTCATCACAATGATGCACATAGTTCTTAATGTCTTTGTGCATTGGGGGCCAATAGTATTCGACACCTAGGACTTTGTGGAAATTTCTCTTTGTAGAGTAATGTCCTCCCGATGGGTCATCATGACGGGCCCTCAAAATGTTGTAGGTTTCATCAGCTCTCACACATCTCCTCAAAATCATGTTAGGACCACAACAAAATAACATTCCATGGATCCACTTGAACGGGGCACTCTCCCTGATTAGAATCTTCTTTTGCTTAGATGTGAATCCAGGAGGTATCTTGGATGCAGCTAAATAGTTAGCGATATCTGCAAACCAAGGTGATTTTACAGAAACCGTAAATAGATTTTCATTTGGAAAATCATCTTGTACAGGGGTAATGTCATCTTTTTCATGTTTGATTCGTGATAGAAAATCTGCTACCACATTATATTTCTTGGTTTATCAAGAATCATGGTATTAAACTCTTGAAGAAGCAATAGCCATCTCATGATTCAACCATTTACCATAGGTTTGTTCATTAGGTACTTCACAGCTGAGTGATATGTGTAAACTGTGACCTTATACCCCGTAATATAATGACGGAATTTCTTGATAGCGTGAGCAATAGCCAGGAATTATTTTTTTGTTGTTGTATAATTCTTTTCTATCGTAGTAAGATTTTTGTTGATAAAATATATAGCATACTTCCCCCCATTCTCATCTTCTTGTCCTAGAACTGCTCTGATAGCCTCGTCAGAAGCATCAGCATAAATATGAAAGGGAATACTCCAGTTTGGCCCTCTCAGAACAGGAGTAGAGACAAGTTTTTCTTTGATTGCTTCAAATGATTGTTGACACTCAAATGTCCAGACAAACTCCACTTCCTTCTGTAAAAGAGAGAACATAGGAGCTGCAATTTTACTAAAGCCTTCTATGAATCTTCTGTAGTAGCCAGCATGTCCAAGAAAACTTCTTATGTCTATTTGAGTTTGAGGAGTTGTTAACTGTTGGATGACTTCAATTTTCTTAGGGTCGACCTTTATTCCTTCTAAGGAAATATGATGACCCAAGACTATTCCTTGCTCCACCATTATTAAGCATTTCTCATGGCTTAGGGATAGTCTATTTTCCTCACAAACTTACAAAACTCGATCTAGGTTCTGAAGAGCTTCATCATAGTTTGATTCATAGACTGTAAAATCGTCCATATAAACCTCTACACAGTCATTAATGAGAGCATAAAATATAGCAAGAACAGCTCTCTGGAAGGTTGTTGGAGCATTCCATAGTCCAAAAGGAAGAACTCTATATGCAAATGTGCCCCAAGGGCAGGTAAATGTGGTTTTGTCTTGGTCTTCTGGAGCAACCTGTATCTGATTATAACCACTAAATCCATCCAGAAAGGAGAAATACTTCCTCCCAACCAAGTTTTCTAGGACCTTATCAACAAATGGTAAGGGAAAATAATCTCTATAAGTGGCTTTATTAAGTTCTCAATAGTCTACACAGATTCTCCACTTCCCATCTTTCTTTGGGACTACCACCATAGGTGATACCCATTTACTATTAGAGATTGGATAAATAAATCCAACACGAAGGAGTTTCTCAAACTCAATTTTAACCAAATCCTTTAATGCAGGATTGAGTCTCCTTTGTGGCTGACGAACATGCCTTATATTGATATCAGTATAAATATGATGAGTACAAACACTTGGGTGAATTCCCCTCATGTTCGTATAATCTCGAGCAAAAGCTTTGGATCTTTGTACTAACATATTAAACAACTTATCCTCCTGAGTTTGTGTCAACCAGCTATTGATATTCAAGGTTTTTCCTGGTAATAGCATTATCGATTTTGTTCCAGGATGAACCGCGGTTACAGTATACATAGGTTGTAACAACGTATTAAGAGGACAATATGAGGTACCAGTTGGTGAAACTTTGTGATATCCTCATAGAAATGACTTATTCTGGGAATCATATTTTCTAAGGGACATGACATTCCCATTGTAGCATAACTGTGCTCTATTTCACTTATATCAATTGGCTGCCCAAAAATTCTTGGAGCATCTACCATTTCTTCCTCATTCTGGGTTATAGCAAGGCGTGTTATCTCATTTACTAATTCTTCTTCTAGTTCTTCCCCGTGTTGTTTAATTACCACCATGGCTAGGGAGGCTAAACTGTCTGAACCATTTGATTCCTTAGGTTCATCAACCCAGAATTTTTCATGCTTAGTAGGCTTAGCAGGGGGATATAAGAACAAGTGTTTGCTATCCTGGCTATGCGAAATGGTCATTCCTCCTTCCCTACAATCAATCTTAGCAACAACCGTAGCTAGCCAAGGTCTTCCAAGGATTATAGGATAGTTATCCTTAGGTGTAAGTGATTGAATCACCTGGAAGTCAACTGGATAATCCCATCCATCAACTTTGACAAGGACATTTTTAATAACACCCTTCGGGATGGCTATAGACTGATTTTCCATTTGTAAGACTGTGGTTGTAGGACGTAAATCAGTTAACCCTAATTTTTCCATTACATCCACTGTCATCGCTTCTCCCAGATCCACTAATGCATTTGGTATTGTTACCTCATTGATTGTAACAGTTATAAGAGGACTTCCAAGATCATCGTATTTCAAAGCAATAGTCTTTCCAGACAGAAAATCAACTAAATAACCATCAATATGAATGGTGTTTATTATTTTTGGCTTCCTCCCTGGTGTTTTGATACATAACTATTTTATGAACTGGTTTAATTCAAGGATTTCTTTTATTGCTTGCAACAAAGGAACTTCAATTTGCAACTGTTTAATCTCATGAATTAACGCATTTTTCGTAGCCAAAGATACTTCCAGAGTATTTTTTGGAGTTATGAACTTTAAACATTTTGGATATGGTTCCATCCTTTTCTTTCTTAGAACAGGATCCTCCTTATGTTGACTTAATAGCGGATCCTCCTCCCCCTGAGACAAGTCAGCAGCCCCTGCCACTGAAAAAGACTCATTGTCTTGAGGAGTAATATCCTGCTTAGACGGTGTGTCTCTTGTTGGACTGGTAGGCTCAGTTTCCTCCTTTATTTCTTTAATGGTTGGTGGTTGAAGAGTTTGACCATAACACAACTGCACATTTCCGAAGTGTATTGCATTAAGCCTAGTAACATTTTCATGTTTGGTAGAATAAACTGGCGTATTTTGGTGATTATTTTTAGGATTGGGAAGCGGTTGCGCTGGAAGCTAATGTCAGTTTATTTTCTCATGTTGAGGAGGGTTCTGAGCTGGGGGAAATAAGTTTTGTTGTTGGTTCCTCCTTGACTCAGTATAGAACTAATTTTGTGCCCTATTCCATTGGGGTACTGTATGTTGTTGGTACCACTATTGTTGGGGTTGATTTCGCCATTGTTGATTGCCCCATGTGTGGTTTTTCCAATCAGGTGATCCCCAAGAAGGAGTTCCCCAATTAGATTGAGGAGGAGGTGACTGATTCCAAGATGGAGTCCATTGATTATGAGCCCAGTTATTTTGTGGTCTCCATGCAGGATTAGGATTTTGTCCATAAGGAAAATTACCTCCTTGACGTTGGTTTAAAGCATGTATTTCTTCTTCAACCTGAATGGTTTTTTTCTTAGTATTCTTAATATCCGATAAAAGCTCGCACTAGTTTGTAGGATGATTTTGCTCACACACTTGACAAACATTGACTTTATCCAAAGGACACTCATGCAACAGATATTTATTTCGACACCTTGGACAATAAATTGACAAGGTATCAGGGTTGCGGGTTTTAGCTTGTATACCATCTAGAGTGGTATTCAACTGTATGAGAATATCCATTTTTAGATTTGCTATTTCTTCACGGAGCTTACCTATCTCATTCGACCCTTTAAAAAGATTAGTTTTGTGGATTCCTCCCCTAGTACGGGAGAAATTTTGACAAAGCTCACATATGTCTTCAAGAGTTAATTGAGATACGTCACCTTTTCCCATTAAATCCAAGTTTCGTCGAGCGTCATCATCAAGACCTTTAAGAAATATTGTTTTGAGAATCTCTACACTAATGTCCTTTTCTCCACACCTCTTGGAGAGGAAGAGGAACCTATCGATATAATCCTCTAAAATTTCATCCTCATTTTTCCTTAGCTTAAATAACCCCTCCTTGTGATCACTTACCCTACAGTAACTCCGATATTTGTGCAAGAAAATAGTCTCCATCTCTTCCCAGGATGTTATACTACCAGAACCCAATCCCATGAACCAGCGCATTGCTGAGTCCTTCAAAGTTGACGGAAAAAGCTTCAACTTTTGATTGTCGTTCTTATAATCATAAGTCTGACATAGGACTTTAAATTCAAAGAGAAATTGGTCAAGGTCTTCCGAAGGCAAGCCACGGAAGGTTGGAAGGAAAGCTGGAGAAATGTTCTTCATGGCAGTATCATCATCAGCATCCAACGTGATAGGATAGGTAAATGTTCCAAGAAGCTGAGGTTCATTGTGGTTAGGTTTAGCTCTACGATCTCCCATGGTGTTTAGAAGAGTATGTTCCTCAAAAATTACTTCCTCGATATCTGGCTGTTCTGCCGATTGCTCAACAAGTAAATAATGGAAAGCCTCGGGTGGAGCAGGCTCAAATAATTCTTTAGAAGTGTGGTCGTCTGAGCCTTGGGCTTTCTTATGTATGATAGGTACATATTTTTGGGGGGGGGGTTTGGTATAAAACATATGTGGCGGCCCCTTTTCCTGACCATGCAGAAAAGAAAGCCGACTAAGATATTTTTGGCATAAAACTTTGTTATTCAAACCGTCTCCTAATAACACTTTTAAACAAAAAGACTTTCAAAGGCTTTTTAAGAAGTATCCCCGGCAACGGCACCAAAAAGTGATAGGTTGTCATTAGGTTCTACTACTTTAGAATGATTGAATGTCAATTGTCGACCGAGTAGTGTCCAAGGCAGTTTGTAGAAGAGATTATTCAAACAACCCATTTTATATTTTTCAGTTTTTCTTTTAAACTACAAAAGTCGAGACTAAACTAAATCCATTACTACTTAACTTGAAAATGATCTTACTCTAAGAAAATCAAGGAATACTAAATTAAAAAGCATAAGACAACTAATTTAGAAAACATTACTACTAAACTAGAAAGCATGGAAACAAGTAAACTAAATAACTAGTAAACTACGGAAACAGAAAAGTAAGGAAATAAACAATTAAGCATCTTCTAAACAGTAAGGGAATATTATCAACTACAGAAGAAAACTTATACAAATTAAAGACAATGGTGCTCCGAAACAACTAACTTGACTCTTCAACAACTTGTTATTTCCTACTGAACAACAATTTATCCTAAACAAAGGGAATAACTTAATCAATAAAATACTTATCTATCTAGGCTAACTCCCCTCGAGTGGCCAGCTCACGGGCTACTACTTCGTCTTTAACTCACATAAACTACAGATTCTCAAATCCTCTTACGACATACAGTCACCATCATTCGAATTCAATAGTTACCAATAAACAAAAATCAGATAAGTCATTTCAACAGTGATTTGCAAATTCATGTAAACAGTATAATGATACTTCTTTTTTGTCTCTTTTATTACTTATGAAATTACAGTTTTATAGATAACTTTCTAACTAGATCCAAAATTTATGATGGCATGGATAGCCATTGAAAAATTATTCCTTAACTTAAAACTAACTTGATGTCTTTAAAGCTTTTTAAAACATGTAGAAGGCTCGAGAAGAGCCATAAAGTTTTGAACAACTGAATTTTAAAGAACTAAAATTGAATCTTCGGCGCATCATCCAAGCATCAAGGAGTGGGTTCGCAGCATTACTTTGAGGCACGTCCTGGCTAAACTTCTGCAACAACCACATGATGACCTGTTAATCCCTACAACAACACTCAAATCAACCCATTAAACCTACTTTGGATAATTTCCTCAATTGATCAAAAGAAAGAAAGAACGCATAATTTTTCTTAAAATAAGTAATTACTTCTTCTAAAGTTTAATAAATTGGCACGGGCTTAGGATTGAATTAGCAAGAATGAGCTTTCCAGATTTTATTATGATGAGATTATTTTTACCTCATCACTATACAGAAGTTGTAGACCACCGGGATCAACTTCATAGCCTCCATGCAATTAGAGCAGGAGAAAAATAGCCTTCAGTGCTAAGTCAAAACATCCAGCACAAGCACCAAAACTTCATGTTGAACAGCAACACAAGCAACTCCATATCGCCAGGGAGCCTCTCACACACGCACCCAGTATGAAACCACGCTTCGCTGCAACACAACCACAAGCACATCTCGCGCCCTTTGCATCAGGAACATTTTCTGCAAGCTAGGAGCCTCAGACCATATTGCACCAATATGATCAACTCCAGCCATCTCCAGTGTCTTTCAAAAACAGTGTTGAATCAAAGAAGCAAGAACTTCCACTCATCAAAGGATTAATCACCAACCGATTTCTCCGGATTTCCTCAAGCTTGCTAGGCTAAGAAATCATCACAGGAGAAATAACCAGACCTCCAGTAACCAAGAGAAGGCTTTGACACCATTTTTTGGTATCATCAAGCCTCGACCTCCTTCAACCAGCTCTGATACCACTTGTTGGGGATACGGAGTCGGTTTTTTCATCATAGATTAGCATCTAAGACAACAGTGCCTTAATGATTTTCATTTAAATCGCAACAAAGACACAAACAACTATGCCATAAAGCGGAAGCAGGCACAGTTGATCCCCCATTGATCCTCTGAGAGAAGTAAATGCATAACTTATAACATATTCAACACAACCATAGATTCAAGAACATGAATCAAATAACCATGAAAGACAAAACTATGAACACACAGATATACATGGGGAAAACCTTTTCAGGTAAAAAACCCCACCTCCAAAACATTAAGCTCACTTGTATTATTCAATAACTAAAATGGTTACAATACAAACACAGAGCTATGGTCTTCAGGATATTACATCTTGTTCATTAGGAGAAAGAATACAGGCAACACAAAATAGAATCTTCACACAGTTACAATTTCCTCCATGAAATACTCTGTAGATTCCCTTTAGCTCCTCACAAATGATTGTCACAACCAGCCTCACGGCCAGCCCAGCCCCTTGGCCTATCAGGTTCACATCTTAATAGATCTGAGAGTCTAAGTGTTCATGGTTGAACCGCTCGAACACTCTCATCCTCTCTCTGTTATCGCTCATCATCAGTATTGATCTGCATACTAGAATACATATAGTATGTGCCAACCTGTTCAACCCATCCCTACCAATAACAGTCATCAGGATAATAAATTATCCACCTGCAAGCTTTCCATTTCTAATAACGTGCACCACTTAATCCGCAAGCATCAAGCCACGTAGCATTAAATCTAGTCTCAGACATGCCTATCAACCTTGCTATAATAATGCAGCTCAATTGCACATCAGAAAATAAAGCTTAAGCCAATGGGATCTCAAAGAACTTTCCACGTGTTGCCAAACAATTCATTCACAGATTTTGGCAGTCGTTCAAACCGGTCCAACTCGGACAATCGATTTTCAAGCTCATCTGAGCTCTTACTACATTACCGCCGAGCCCACATGACCCAGCCATAGTATAGTGGTGAGCTCACCCGAGCTCACCTAGCCTTCTACCTCGCTACTGCTGCCTCATTGGACTCGCCTCGCGGTATGGCGATAAGCCATCCAGGCTCACACCCTGACTCCATCGCACTATCGTGTCCTTGTTTGAGTCGCCTCATGGTATGGCGGTGAGCTCAACCGAGCTCACCTAGCTATCTACCTCACTACCGCTGCCCTGCCCATCTCGCCTCGCGGTATGGCGGTGAACTCAACTGAGCTCACCCAAGTCATCACCGAGCCCAAACTCTAACTACATTGCGTTATCGTCGAGCTCATATGGCCACCCTGCGATATGGCAGTAACAGCCTGCGCTGACTGCCATCTCCACTGTGCTACCGCTGACCTTCCTGAGCCTCCCTACGGTGTGGCGGTAACCGCCAGGCCAACCGCTGGCGGTCTCACCACGGCCATTGCGGTGAGAGGACCCACCGCCCGCGGTATGGCAATAACCATCAAGACCACTATTGGTGGTCTCACCGCGGCCACCGTGGTGAGAGGGACCACTACCATTGGTATGGAGGTAATCATCAAGCCAGGCCGCTAGCAGCCTTACCGCGCCATCGCGGTGAGAGAACTCACCACGCATGGTAAGGCGGTAACTGCCAGACAGAAAACCGCCAAGACCAAGCCAAACTACTGTGATAAAGGCCAGAACATGGAGGAAAATGCCAAGTCTTCAAGGGAAAAGCTAGAAATGTTGAGGCATAATTTCCCAATAATATGGTCAAAGATTTTTTCCATGAATAATTTATTGGATTCCTCCACTACCTTCCCTCCACTTTCTCCTTTTGAATCTAGTGTGTTGATTCCCTCTGGTCTTCTTTTGATCTTGACTGTTCATTCATAGTTGTCCCTAGCTCACTATTTTTTGGTGCATGAATCCTCCCTTGTTGATCTCTGCTTCTTTCTAGAAGAATGATCTCATCTGTTCATTCAAAGATATTTTCTATAAAAGAAGGTCTTCTCCTCCATTTTGGCTTTACAACCATATTCTCCAACATTCATGCTACCATATCACTGTCACTTGCAAGTGTTTGAATACTTCAAAATTGAGGGCAACCCTACAAAATAAAATTTGAGGAGAGGCAAGGAAGATGAATCAAGTTTGATAGGGGAGTTTCTATTTTTTTTAATGTTCATTTGATTTCTTCCTTATCATTTGTACTTTCTTGCTTTAGATTTGGGATTTTGGGCTTTGATCTTAAGTAAAGTGGTTGTTGCTTGATCTTAGCTACTTTGCTTTTCAGATTTCCCCGTCTCACAAGCATAGTTATAAAATTTGATGTCATCGAACTTTGGCCCATTTGTGTTAATTCTACTTAACATCTTTTCCCTCAACCGACATACGATAGACTCGATTCCTCTATTTGAGTGAGGATATTACATGGAAGATACCAGTGGTAGTTGGTCAACCAACTAGAGACCCATGTATGTGAATTACGTGACATCTTGTATACCTACATAAAATTAATTATTAGCTTTCACATCTTGATCATACGAAGAAGAATTAGAACAAGAAAAAATAAATAACACACAACCCACCATGTTTTCCATCTTGCCAATATTTTTTGTGTATTTTTTTGACAATCATACAAAGAAATTGAAATGCATTTTTTTCTCAAACAAATAGATGTGGTGCATGGTAAAGGTACATGTATTCACTTAAGAGATTATACCTATTTGAGAAGTTGAGCTTTGACCAAGCATAATTAAATAACACATAACCCATTGTGTTTTCCACCCTATCAATATGTTGTGTATTTTTTTGTTAATCATACAAAGAAATTGAAATACAATTTTCTCTCAAACAAACAAATGTGGTGCATGTCCAAGGTACATTTATTCACTTAAGAGATTATGCAAAGTTGCATAATAGTATTGAAGGCATTGAATATTGTATCCAAGATGATGATGTCCTAAGGCCTGATGAGGGACCAACTGCTCCAAATCTTAAAGTAAAATATATGAAAAATAAGTTGGAAGAAAATAACAAAAGGTTTTAATTATATTAATACTATCTTGCAAAATTGTAGTTTGGAAAACATCGTGTGCTATAAAACTTACAACCCACACACTGTTGTAAAACCCTCTACACATAATAGTCCATTTGGTTATTCACCCTTATGCTCAAATAGGTTAGAACATATGAAATTAAAAAGAAGGTAGTTGTAAAAACACTTGAAAAGAAGAAAAGTAGAGTGGGTGGGATAGATAATGTTTGATTGAAAAGATCCTTCATGCTATTGAGAAGTTGAGGAAGGTGCATGTGTAGCATGTGGAATGGGAAAATGGCAATGCAGAAGTTGATAAACTCAAGAGGTTTTATATTGCACATGAATTTGTGCAAGGAAAGAAAGTGAGAGATGATGATATAAGTGCAATTGGCCAAATAAATTCAAATATTCTTAAACTTAAGAATTCCATGGAACAAATACAACTAGAAATAGATGATAACAAAAAGGAAAAATTAGATCTAAGTTTAGAAAATTAGAATTAGTCTAATGGAGACATGAAAGTCATTTGAAAATATAGACAAGTTTTGTAAATAACTTGTTAAAATAATCATCTTAAAATAGTCATCTATAAGACATTCCAAAACACATTAATATTTAAAGGATGATATGCGTACCTACAGAGGGGGATTCATTGATGTATGCTTATGCATTCCTCAGTAACTCTTTAAAAATCACCAGAGTGAAGGCACATTGGTCAACATCAGCCTGTCATCATACTCAAAATTTTATATGGAAGCACACTATTGCATAATGTCATACCAAAAAATGGGACTTGCATATGTATAGTTGTTAAATTGGAAGCATACCTTCCATTGTGTTTACACTCGTGAAAGAGAGTCACTGACAAGGACTCCTTTCAACACATTCGCACTGTAGAGAAAAAAAAATTCAAAAAGTATATGAGGTGGTCGAAGTCGGTTAATGGGGAAAGAACTACCATTCCTATTATAATATAGAAATTAAAATGGGTTTTATCATGCTCACTCATATTAGATGTTGTATCCTCTTTCGCATCCATAGTAGGTGCACCAGATGTGTCACACTACATATTGACATTCATATTAATGTTATTGTCCTTAGACAAGGGAAAGGATTCACACACAGGAGTTCAATTGTCTAACTATTCTACAATACGCTACCTACAGTGGGTTGCATGTCGAGGATGATCCCTGCTTGCACTAAACCATGGACTCATGCAAACAATGCTAGTTCTAGATGCATCAGGATCTTGAATGAATTAAAACAATAATACATTAGATTTTTGTAGATCTTGTAGAAGACTCTCGACACATTGTGCATATGACTGTACTTGTTGTAGAAATTGGGGTGGTGTACACATCACATTCTTCAAGATTTTATTTATCTCACTCCAAATACACATTTTGCAAATGTACATCATGTTTTTCACTAACAGAAGAAGCTTGTGTAGGGGTGAGAACATTAGGACTATTTTCTTGGACATCCCCATGTGACAATGTATTATTCAAATCTATTCCTTTATCAATGGCTACACATCCATCATCTAAATGACAACACACAAGAAACTTGTAGTAGGCGGTAGAAAATAGAAAACTTAATTGTCTCCCATAAAGTAAGGCACTTTGAATTCAAATTCACTTACCATTGACCACCCCTTCAATGTCAGACAATCTTTTATTTAGTTTGACAACCTTAAGGACATGTTTGCTAGTGTTCCCCTACAAACTCCAAGGGCACTCACAAATAGAAAGGTGGTGACCAATTTTTTGAACCAGGTAGTACTTGCATGAGCTTTAACTTTTCACCCAGTGCCATCTAGGATATGTTTCATCCAAAAGACAATCATCATCCGAAATCACCTTCACCCTCTCCAAACTAGATTTAATATTTCAAATCTTACAATTAGTCAAAAAACCATGATGTTATAACTTTTACTTTTTCATAAAGAATGGTTCCATTATATACACAATTATGTAATACAAATGGTCCATTTTCCTTGTGCATCGATCACATAAGTATCAAGTTTTCAATGTGCAATGGTATGAATCGATGGAAACATTTGTATCCTAGATGACATGTGGGCACAGTCTATAATTTTTCACCCACATGGCTATTAAAATAAAGCACAAGTGAAGTTAACCACAACATATTAGAGGTAACGTCAAATAATGTGAATGGTGAGAATTGAACAAGGTTATAGAAATTGTCAACTCACCAATTCGACCATCTCCATCACACAAGGTCTTCTTGAAGTACTCTAAAAATTAAGGTTCGTCCTTGAACTCCTTAAATAAATTGTTCAATCATTGAATAATGATGTCTTTTCTATCACCCATCACCATCATGATCATGCCAAGTTTTTGAAAGATGTCCATTGCCCTCTCCTTTGTTGCATACATATATATGTTCTTCAACCAAGCCCTTCGAACGTGCCAAATGCATAGAAGCACACTACATCCAAAGACAACCCTAATAGAGAATACAAAGGATATTGTTTAACATTGCTTTACACGAGAAAGTGGAATTGGAAATAAATAGCATATGAGAAAGGTATACAAACCAACCAAAACATGCACTTACTGTATGGCCTAAATTTTTACAGTGGCATCATTAGTCGAAAGAGAATTGATTGTCCAATTGGCTCTGATTGCTCTTTCACGGGCATGCACCATGTATAGCCAGTCAAAAATATCCTTGATCTTGTTTCACGAGACTGCCCATGCAATGGAAACACCACTTTGTTTCTTGTCAAAAACAAGCAAAGTATATATAATTAGTACTATAGACATAATAAGTCAGTGTGAGCATTATCACATATATAGCCAATAAAATCATTGAAAAGACAAAATTTATTCATTCATGTTTCTAATGCATCACCCTATATTTATTAGTGGAAAATGTGGAATCCATGGAGATGAAAAAATTGTGTGAGTGGTGAACCATCATATCCAACATCCATGGAGTTTGAACCCTGATAACGAAAGGTGTCATGTTTCCAAGGGGTCGTTGAAAGTAGAAGTTGTCCTTGTCCTATGCATTCCACATTATGATACTTGACGAATCATATACGTGTTTTTGTGAGTGAATAGAGTGCAATTTTCACCAAGAATTCATTAAATCCTTTCTTGTCAAGAATTCATCTCTTACTCACTATACCATAGAAAATGGGATCAGTGAGGTATCTAACCATTATTGCATTGACTCGCATCCATGAGCAAAAGACTTTCAATATAGATTTTGCATTCAGCGGATAGATTCAAGTAAAATCACACACGTAAGTCTCTACCTATGTTATCAATGTTATGGAAAAATTCACCATTGACATCGACATGAAACATTTCTTTGTAGACCAAGTATACAACATTGGGTCTATTGTACTTAACCTTTGCATGGAAGTGGCATTGGCAACCTTGATTTTTAATAAATGTTTGTACTCTTTTCTTTGGTGGAGGTATGTTCCTATAGTCATCAGGACCATATGCACACTAGTAACTGTAAAGAAAGCTTCGTGTCATCATCTTCATGCAAGAGAGAATAAAATTTTATTGAACCGTAGACATGAATGTTGAAAGGTACAAACCTAGAAAACTTAATTGTTATGTGGAAATTGGTCTTGTTGATGGGACCCATGTTCTTAGTATTCTTTGTATTTTTTTGGTAGGAAAATGAAGCTTCGGAACCTTCAAGAAACCCTTCCCCAAGAACAAAAGCATTGAATCTACTAAGAGGAATTGTTGTGACAAGGTCAATGACCCCATTATTTTTGCGAGAAATAGGAGTCCACACTAAATCAAGAGAGGAAAAATGAGAGCATCCTTCCCCTACATTTTGCGTGTCCAAATTGTCTTCCAATTTCCATTTCAGTTGTCTCCCCATCCTAGGTAAGGTAGGAATTGGACGAACATCTAAAATTAGAGTAGATTGTATAAAATAGAAGAAAGAATTTATTTGTTGAACGTAAAAAAACCTGCATTGTTGCCACCAACATGAAACCAATAGGAGGTTACCAACTTCCACTGAGGAAAATAATGAGTGATAAATTGAATCAAATTAGGCATGAAATAGTAAACAAATGCAGGTTGGAAATTAGAGTGTGTAGTTCAATGTGCAAGAGGACATAGACAATGATGGCATAATTGCAAGTGTATGTGGACGTTGAATGAAGAGTCCATTTTAGGTGTGATACATAAACCTATTTTACCTGAGGAGGAAGGTTGTGAAAACCAACCATCCTTTGGTGTAAGTTCACATGAGCATGAAATGCAGATCTTACACGGCATGAAGTAAAGTTGTGTTGATTGATATTTAAACCTGCAACTTTCTATGTTTCCTAAAAGTGTAATGTGCAAATCGATATTTAAATGCTTTGACAAATGCATGTAAAAGCCACTAAAAGTAGAATACATGTGGGTTGTGTTACATGTGTGTCTATCTATTATTTGAGAAGAAAGGTTAAGGATTCCATCAAAACATTTTTGAAAACCTCCAATGTCAAAAAAATTTGCTTCCATTACTCCTAGATACATGAAAAAATAGCACGTTGTTTGCATCTGTTAATGAGAATTAATGAATTAGTAATGGAGTCATTCAAGATAGGCATAAATGTGAAAAAAACTCCTATGAACCATGATGTAAGCCAATGTAGGTTGGAAAACATGATGTGTTAATCAACCTACAAGTGGACATACAGACTATAAGTATTATCAGAGGCCTACATGCAAATGAAAGGAAGAGTTCAAATTATTTGGGGTGCAAAAACATCTTTTACCTCAATAGGCAGGTAGGGATATCCAACCTTCCCTTTTGAGTGACTTTAAAAGAGTAGAAAAAGTGCATCTGACAATTCATGAAATAAAAAAGTGTAGGTTGAACAACATGATGAGTGGTTCAACCTGCAACTTTGTATGTGGCCTACAAGTGTAACATGCATAATAGTACTTAATTACTTCAACAGTTGCAACAAAAAATGTATTATTTCAGGAAGATATGTTGGTTGTGGTGCATGTGTTAATGGAGATGAAAAGTTAGAGGTCAACCAAAACCTTTTATGTCACAAAATGTGCATCAATTGCTACCAATAATGATAAACAATAACACATGTTGCAAATTATTTCTCAATTTTGATTGTATAATTTTTTTTGCATCAACATTTCAGATCACACTGAGGGATCCATCATCCTAAAATGTTGATGCAAAAAAACTTACACAATAAAAATATAGAAATAATTTGCAACATTCTCTATGGATTGTGGAAATCTACTGTCACTAACAATAACACATATTTTGCATCTGTTGACAAAATAATGAATCGGTAATGGAGTGAATCAAGAAAGGCATAACGGTGTAAAATTTCCTATCAACCATGATGGAACCCAATGCAGGTTGGAAAACCCAATGTGTAGTTCAACCTCCAAGTGGACATAAAGACTGCAAATAAAATCATAACCCCACATGAAAATAAAACTAAGAGTTGAGATTATATGGGGTGTACCAACCTCTTTTACCTGAGTAATCATGTTGTAATATCAAACCTTCCATTTGGGGTGACTTTAAAAGAGCAGAAAAATTGCATCTGGAAATTCATGAAATAAAAAAATGCAGGTTAAACAAAACACAATGAGTGGTTTAACTTGCAACTTTGTATGTGGCCTACAAGTGTAACTTGCATAATAGTGCTTAATTAATTCTAGAGTTGCAACAACAAATGTATTATTTTGGGAAGATATGCTGGTTGTGGTGCATGTGTATGTGTTAATGGAGATGAAAGGTTAGAGGTGAACCAAAATATTTATGTCACAAAATATGCATCCATTGTTGTCAACAATGCCAAAAGAGTAACACATTTTTTTGCATCTGTTGATAAAATAATGAATCGGTAATGGAGTGAATCAAAAAAGGCATAAAGGTATAAAATTTCCTATCAACCATGATGTAAGCCAATGCAAGTTGGAAAACATAATGTGTAGTTGAACCTCTAAGTGGACATACAAATTGCAAGTAAAATTGTAGCCCCGCATGAAAATAAAATAGAGCTGAGAGTATATGGGGTGTACAAACCTCTTTTAATTGAGTAGGCATGTTTTGATATCGAACCTTCTATTTGGGGTGACTTAACATGACCAACAAAAACACATATGACAATGAATCAACTAAAAAAGTGTAGGTTGAACAACACGATGAGAAATTCAACCTACAACTTTGTATGTAGCCTATAACTATAAGGTGCATAATAATATGTAAATAATTTTATGGATGCCAATAATACCAAAAAAAAACATGTTCTTTGCATCTATTTATAAAATAATGAATCAATAAAGGAGTGAATGAAGATAGGCTAAACTGTGAAAAAAATTCCCTTTGTTATAGGTGATAATACATCTTTTAGGTGCAAAAAAAGGTTGTCTAATTGAACCATTTGTTTGATGTAACTTTAAATGAGGATGAAAAGTAGATATTACACACAAAAAAACTACAATTGTGTAGCTTCAATAACATAATTTTTATTTCAACCTGCAACTTTGTTTGTGGCCTAAAATGGTAACACAAAAAATGAAATGTATTTACCAGTAGAAATGAATGACATAATATAGAATACAACAACATGAGTTGGGTGTGGTGCACATGTATATGTGGGTAAATTCTTACCCATATTTTGTTACGGACTATGAAAATATCCCATTCAAACATTCACAATTTTGAAGTCTACAGTCATTTTTTTCTTCTATCTTCACCCTCTGACTAGTACAAAACTTTGACAAATTTAATTTCCTTGCATAGATTGAAACATTCTTCAAATGGGGATGATGCATGAGTAATCATGGCTTGATTACACCAACAAAAGAAATAAGAAATCTAACACAACCATTTATTTCATCATTACAGTAAATCCCAATTCATTTCCTCGTTCTTTCCATATTTCATCACAAATTATGGATGAAAAAGCATATGAAATTTTGAATACATTACAATAATTAACAAATCATGTGAAACTTAGAAATCATAATTTCTCTTTCCATTTGTGAATTTTAATACAAATCATATCTTACTACAACTATTTGTTGTAGAAGGCAGCATTTCCATTATGAAGTGTCTACTCTAAAATTTTACCTATGCCACTATGAAATTGTAGGTTGGAAAACACTAGGTGTTATGAAACCTACAAGCCCCGTACTATTTAAAAACCACTAAACACGTAAGAAACCAATTGGTTAGTCACCCCTCACCTCAAATTTTTTTTATGTGTCTCCCACCTACAAGCCCTTCCCAAGATGTCCACCCTTTACCTTTCAACAAGCAGAAGGAAATAACTAAACACCCACCATGTTATGCAACCTGTAATTTTTTGTGTGCATTTATTTGTGAAACATATAAAGAATTTTAAATGCAATTTTAAATTTAAACAAAACTTGTAATAAATTGTGAAGGTCACTTGCATTGAAAACCATAGTGAATGAGATAAGATAATGTATTAAATTAAGATATTCTTTCTACTCTTTAGAAGTTGAGGAAGGAACATGTGCAGTATGTGCAATGGGAAAATCACAATGCAAAATTGGAGGCAGATGGTACTAGAAAGTATGTAAAGAAAAAGGAATCTAATATAAAAACACTTGAGAAGTAGTTGACCCGAGTGAGTGAAATAGATAATATTTTTCTTGAAGAGATTATCCTTTCTATTAAGAAGTTGAGGAAAGTGTGTATGCAGTATGCGTAATGGGAAAATGGCAATGTAGAACTCGAGTAGCAAATACTAGAAAGTATGTAATGAAAAATGAATATGCTATAAAAACACTTGAGAAGAAGAAAACCAGAGTGAGAGATAGATAATTTATTGATTGAAGAGATTCTCCCTACTATTGAGAAGTTGACGAAGGTGTGTGTGTAGTATGCACAATGGGAAAATGGCAATATAAAGCAGGAAGCAGCAGGTACTAGAATGCATGGAATGAAAAAAGAATTTGCTTTGAAAACACTTGAAAAGAAGCAAACCAGAGTGAGTGAGATAGATAATATATTGACTAAATAGATTATCCCTGTTGTTGAGAAGTTGAGGAAGGTGCATGTGCAGTATGCGCAATGGGAAAATGGCAATGCAGAACTCGAGTATCGGGTACTAGAAAGTATGTAATAAAAAATGAATCTTCTCTAAAAAGAGTTGAAAAGGATCAAAACAAAGTGAATAAGATAGATAATATATTTCCTGAAGAGATTCTTCTTACTCTTGATAAATTGAGGAAGGAGCATGTGCAGTATGTGGAAAGGGGAAGAGACAATGCAAAATTGGAGGAAAAAAGTACTATAATTTTATGAAATGGAGAAGGAATCCACTCTGAAAAAACTTGAAAAGAAGTAGATAAAAGTGAGTGAGATAGATAATGTATTGAATAAAGAGATCCCTCATCCTCTTGAGGAGTTGAGGAAGGTGCAATGGGCAAATGGCAATGCAAAAGTGAATTAACTTGAAATATTTTGTATTACATATGAATTTGTGTAAGAAAAAAAGTGAGAGATGATGCTATAAGTGGAGTTGAACTAATGAAGTCAAACATTCTTGAACTTAAAAATTTGATGGAACAAATACAATTGGAAATAGATGATAAGCAAAAGGAAAAATCAAATATAAGTGCAAAAAAGAGAATTAGTTGGGTAGAGACATGAAAGCCTTATCTAAAAATGTAGAATTTTTTTGTAAATAACTTTTTAAAATAAAAATTTGCATTCTCTAATCATAAAGAAAATCTTAAAGGTGGGAAAAAATTAGTTGCAAAGCTACATAAAACTATTCAAGACATTGAAAGCTCTATCCAAAAAAGGTATATTGTTGTCCTAAAGTCTAATGAGGGAGTAGTTGATCTAAAGCTTAAAGGTTGGTTAGTCACCCCTCAAGTCAATTTGGTTAGTATTATGTATTCCCCACCTACACCTCCTCCCCCATCCTCTCCACCCTTTAACTTTGAACATGCAAAATGAAATAATTGACAACCCACATTGTGTTTTCCAACCTGTAATCATTCTATGCATTTGTTTTACCATCATGTAAGGAAATTGAAACACAGTTTTTATTCTACCTAATACTTGTTATAAATTTTGAAGGTTCCTTTCATTACATTCATATTCTCTAAACAAGAAAAATTATTACAATCATATTGTCTATGTATAATCAGAGGTTGGAAAACACTAGGTGTTAGAAACCTGCAACCCACATAGTGTTGTAAAACCCTCTAAATGTAACAACCCAAAATTGGTTAGTCACCCCTCAACTAAATCTAGTTAGTTTTATGTATCCCCCACCTATAACTCCTCCCCGAACTCTCCACCCTTGAGCTTTGAACAAGTAGAACAAACTAACTCATAACCCACTATGTTTTCCAACATGCCTATATTTTAATACTATGAAGTAATCAAAATGCTATTCATACTACAACTAATAGTTTCAATAAATTTTGAAGGTGTATTTCATTAATTTAAAATTAACCAAATTGAGAAAAAGGTTTTCATTACAATCATATTGTCTATGTATAATCGGAGGTTGGAAAAAACTGAGTGTTATTAATCCTACAACTCGCATAGTGTTGTAAAATCTTGTAAACATAACAACCCAATTAATTGATCACCCCTTAGTTCAATCTGGTTAGTTTTATGTATCCCCCACTTACAACTCCTCGAAATCTCTACCCTTGAGCTTAGAACAAGCAAAATCAAATAAATCACAACCCACTGTGTTTCCCAACTTGCCATTATTTTAATGATATGATGAAAATAAAATGCAATTTGTCTACCTAAGACTTTTTATAGATTTTAAAGGTTCCTTTCATTACATTCATACCATCTAAACAACAAAATATTTTTATTACAATCATATATTTCTATGTATAATTGGAGGTTGAAAAACATTGGGTGTTATTAAACCTACAACCCACATAGTGTTGTAGAACCGTCTAAACGTAACAACCAAATTGGTTGGTCACCCCTTAGCTAAATATAGTTAGTTTTATGTATCCCCCACCTACAACTCCTCCTTGAGCTTAGAATAAAAATAATTAAATAACTCACAATCTACTGTGTTTTCCAACTTGCCATTAATTTTACCATCATATGACGAAATTGAAATTCAATTTTAAGTCTACCTGAGACTTGTTATAAATTTTTAAGGTGTCTTTCATTACATTCATACTATCTAAACAACATAAAATTTTCATTACAATCATATTGTCTATGTATAATCAAAGGTTAGAAAACACAGGATGTTATTGAACCTGCAACCCACATACTATTGTAAAACCCTCTAAATGCAACAACCCAATTGGTTGATCACCCCTCAGCTCAATCTAGTTAGTTTTATGCATCCCCCACCCATAATTCTCCCTGACCTCTCCACCCTTGAGCTTTGAACAAGCAGAATGAACTAACTCACAATCCACTGTGTTTTCCAACCTGCATATATTTTAATGATATGAGGAAATCAAAACACAATTCATACTATAAGATAATAGTTTTGGCCAATTTTTAAGGTTCCTTTTATTAAATTCTTACTATCTAAATAGAAAAAGGTTTTCATTACAACCATATTGTCTATTTATAATTGAAGGTTGGAAAACATTGGGTGTTATTCAACCTACAACCCACATACTATTGTAAAACCCTCTAAATGTAACAACCCAATTGGTTGGTCACCCCTCAACTCAATATAGTTAGTTTTATGTATCCCTCACTTGTAACTCCTCCCTAACCTCTCCACCCTTAAGCTTTGAACAAGCAAAACAAACTAACTCACAACCCACTATATTTTCCAACTTGCCTATATTTTAATAATATGAGGAAATTGAAATCCAATTCATATTGCAAGTAACAGTTTTGGAAAATTTTGAAGGTTCCTTTCGTTACATTGTTGTTGTCTAAATAGAAAAAGGTTTTTCATTACAATCATATTGTCTATTTATAATTGAAGGTTGGAAAACATTGGGTGTTATTGAACTTACAACCCACATACTATTGTAAAACCCTCTAAACACAACAACCCAATTGATTGGTCACCCCTCATCTCAATCTAGTTGGCAACTCCTCCCTAAACTCTCTACCCTTGAGCTTAGAACAAGAAAAATTACATAACCCACAACCCACTATGTTTTCCAACATGTCATTATTTTAGAAGTTGAGGAAGGAGCATGTGAAGTATGTGTAGTGGTAAAATAACAATGTAAAATTGGAGGCAATAGGTACTAGAATGTATGAAATGAAAAAGGAATGTGTTGTAGAAACACTTGAAAAGAAGAAGACCAAAGTGAATGAGACAAATAGTGTATTGATTGAAGAGATTCTTCTTGCTCTTGAAAATTTGAGGAAGGAGTGTGTGCACTGTGCAATGGGAAAATGGGATTGCAGAACTAGAGCAATAGGTACTAGAATGCATGAAACGAAAAAGGAAACTGCTTTGAAAATACTTGAAAAGAAGTAGACCAAAGTGAATGGGATAAATAATATATTGAGTGAAGATATTCTTCTTTCTCTTCATAAGTTGAGGAAGGAATGTGTGCAATATGTGCAATGGTAAAATGGAAATGCAAAACCAAAGGCAACAAGTACTAGAATGCATGGAATGAAAAAAGGAATCTACTCTGAAATCACTTGAAAAGAAGCAAAGTAGAGTGAGTGAGATAGATAGTGTATTGAATGAAGAGATCCTTCATGCTCTTGAGAAGTTGAGGAAGGTGCATGTGTGGTATGTGCAATGGGAAAATGGCAAAGCAGAAGTGGATAAACTTAAGAGGTTTTGTATTGCACAAGAATTTGTGAAGGAAAAGAAAGTGAGATATGATGTTATAGGTGGAGTTGAACAAGTGAATTCAAAGATTCTTGAACATAAGAATTCCTTGAAACACATAGAATTAGAAATATATGAAAAGAAGGAAATATGATATTCCAGTGTAGAAAAGAGAATCAGTTGGGTGGAGACATGAAAGTCCTATGTGAAAAGGTAGACATATTTTGTAAACAACTTATTAAAAAGAACATATATATTTTGTAATCAGAAGGACACTCCCAAACTTGATCAAAAATCGATTGCAAAGCTACATAAAAGTATTGAAGACATTGAAAAATCTATCCAAGAAATGGATGGTGTTGTCTTAAAGGCTTATGAGGGAGCAAATGCTCCAAAGCTTATAGTAAAAGATATGAAACATAAGTTACAAGATCATGAAAAGGAATACTAGGGGGTGTTAATAGGTAAGAGCAATGGGGATAAGGAAAAATGTGTGGTTGGTCAACTTGCAGATGCAAAATCAGTAGTTGGAAGTGTTGAAACTAAAGCAAAACAATAGAAACACCATAATTAACCACTTAGAAAAGAAATTAAAAGATTATAAAAAGATTTTATCATCGAAAGAAAAGGAGGTTAATTAATGTTGTTGAGAGAGAGTTGCAATCTAAAAGATAGGAAGTTGAGAAAATAAAGACAACAATGGAAGGTGTTTCTTATGAACAAGGGCACATGGAGACAATACAAAATGAGAGTTTGCAAGAATTTGAGGCAGTTAACAAGTTGAAGGCGGATATCAAGCACCTAAAGGCTCAATTAAGAATTGTTCAATTTACCTATAATGATCATCTAAAGTATTATTTGATAGATCAAAATTCAAAGGTGTTGTTGCACAACTTATAAAAGATAAAGATGCCTTGACAAGCACAATCATATCACTCACAACACACTATGTTTTTTCAACCTACAATTAGTTTGTGCATTCATTTTTCCATCATATGACGAAATTGAAACATAATTTTTACTCTACCTAAGACTTGTGTTAAATTTTGAAGGTGATTTTCATTACATTCATACTATCTAAATAACAAAATATTTTCAAGACATTCATATTGTTTTATAAAATTCTAAGTTGGAAAATAGTGGGTGTTATAAAACCAACAACCCACATAGTGTTGTAAAACCCTCTACAAGTAACAACCCAACTGGTTAGTCACCCCTCAACTCAATTTGGTTAGTTTTATGTATCCCCCACCTGCAACTCCTCCCCATGAGACAACCCTTTATATTTAAACATGCAAAATCAAATAATTGACAACCCACATTGTGTTTCCTAATTTATAATTATTTTGTGCATTTTTTATACAATCATATGAGGAAATTTAAACACATTTTTTAGTCTACCTGAGACTTGTTATAAATTTTGAAGACTTCATTTCATTACATTTGTACTATCTAAATAATAAAAGGTTTTCAAGACATTCATAATATTTTCTAATATGTTGTAAAACACTGGGTGTTATGAAACCTGCAACCCACATAGTCTTGTAAAACCCTCTACATGTAACAACCCAATTGGTTAGTCACCCATTAGCTCAATTTGGTTACTTTTATGTATCACCCACCTGCAACTCCTCCCCGTCCTCTCAACCCTTTAAATTTAAACATGTAGAATGAAATAACTAACAACACACATTGTGTTTTTCAATCTGCAATTATTTTGTGTATTATTTTCAATTATATGAGGAAATTTAAATGATTTTTTTATTTTTTTTTTTGACCAAAAGTGGTAAGCCACTATAAATTTATTAATAATGAAATATATATTTTATACAAGACCCTGGTTCAGGCGGACATACTGGCGGGAAAGAACCAGGAAGAAAACCCCCAGTTGTAGTCCAAGTAACTGACTTGTACAATTCGGCCATTGGACCAATACAGTCAAAAATGGTTGTTACAAAAGACTAATGCTTTCCCATTTCCTTCCCAATTACAACAAAAAACTAACTAATTACACTATAACTTACAAAATTCTAATCACCCACTAAGAAACCGAGCCCATTACAATATACACATATGTAAACCTTTTTACAAAATATTTCTGCTTGACTGTAAAAAGAAGAGACAAAATTAGAAAAAGGTTGATTTGTTGCCAACTCTCTGAAAACCAATCACTGATCTTTTTGCTTATGATTATAATCATATGAACAATAACAAAACTTCCCTTTTGTAGCTTGTGAGGCAGTTGAAACTTGCAACTCATGGACACAAGTTTGCTTCGCATGTTTAACCCAAGAAAACTTCATTGGAAAGAAGACCCTACAGGGATAACATGAGTGAAAGCAAACAAACACATTAAAATCTGCCTTGTATTTCCAGCATTGTACTAATATTGCCACCGATCTACTAGGTACGATTCACACAAATGTAGTAACAATACCATTTAGAGATACTGCTGAAAATAGAAGTATTTTAAATCTCAATATAACAGGCTTAAATTTATGATAATGTCTCTTCCAAAAGTGTTATCCATGCAGGATCTTGAAGCCACACATTTCAAATTTCCATGTTTTTCATATGGCATGTGCAAGTTGAGTACTTTGATGCCACGATACCCTTAACCACACATGCAGTTGTATTGTTGAAGTTTGCAACCTGATATATAGTCCTGCACACTAACCACAAAGTAGCATTAGAAGCACCTGTTTATGAAATATGGAACATTGGATGACCAACAAATATACTCATGGTATGTAACAATGGTTGGAAAAACAAAGTGACAGCTGAATAAAAGCATTAGAGATTAGGAAAATAATTGAAACGAAAACAAGAATGCTTTAATGATTAACTGCCTTGCATATCCTATTTGACTAAATCAAATAACTACGGGAATGCATTAATATCAATTGGAGCATTTGAAACCATTAACTCAGTTTGAGCACTTCCCAACACTGCTAAAAAATCTGCTACTTTGTTCCCTTCACGGTAGATATGTGAAATGACTGACATTTCCAGTTTATCTATTAAAGACCAAACTTTATTAAGCACATACTGCATGTTCCAATTTTGAATTTTTCTCAGTCTGAGAGCACTAATAATAATTAAAGAATCCCCTACAATGTGTAACTTTGAAAAACCCAATTGTATTGCTAATTCCAAACCACGAAACAAAGCATGTGCTTCTGCATAATTATTTGTTCCAATTCCCAAATGAAAAGAATAAGCTGCTAATAATTCTCCTTTATCATTTATGAAGCACATTCCTGCACCTAAAAGGCCTGGGTTGCCTTTAGATGCACCATCAAAATTTAACTTTACAAAACCCTTTTGAGGAGGAGCCCATGAAATTGAAGTTCTGTCAACCTTTGTAGAGTCATTTTTGAGAAGACTGCCATCAAAAGGCAATCTAATGTGTTCCCAATTTTGAAGGATTAAGCTATCCCATCTTGTGAAGGAAGAGTTTATGGCTTTCTCTCTTTGGACACATGTATTGACACCCTCTGAAATAGCTCTCTCAATTTTTAACAACACCAATTCGACTGGAGATTTGATTTTCCTAAAAATTTGCATGTTTCGTTCCCACCAAATATTCCAAATTACAATTGATGGAATAATGAGCCATATGCATGCAAAAAAAGAGGACTTATACAAAATCGGCCAAGCTTGAAATAACTCCCAAATTGAATTTGGTAGTGGAAAAGAGATTTGCAACTTGCTTCTAACGAAATTCCAGCATTGGTCTGCCACATGGCATTGCACAAACAGATGATCCACAGTTTCAAGTTCCAAATCACATAACGGACACTTGAAAGGGTCTATAATTTTCACTTTAACTAGTTGATCACTAGTTAAAATTCTTTTTTGCAAAGTAAGCCACGCGAAGCTACCAGCCTTCAGAAGAACTTTATTATTCCAACAAAATGAAAAGGCTCGTTGAGGTTCAATGGAATATTTTGAGTTTTCTAGAACTGCATAACCTTCTTTAACTGAATAGATTCCTGCTTTAGAAACTGACCATATTATTCTATCAGCTTTTGAGGACAAGTAGATTGTTCTTTCATTCAAACACTTGTTAAAAAGGTCCCATTGTTGGTTGGTCAACAAAGAAGATGGGGGTGATTTCCAAATTACTTTACCCGATATTGGGTTTGAAGATTGAACATAATCTAAAAAGTTTTCACCCCAAGCATTACATAAAATCATTTTAACCTGTTGCAAATCTTGATTAAGTGCCAATTTTTACTCTTATTAAGAGTCATTATAAATGAAATTTAAATGAAATTTTTACTCTTATTAAGAGTCATTATAAATTTTGAAGGGGCCTTTCATTACATTTACACCGTCTAAATAACAAAATCTTTTCAAGACATTCATTCTGTTTTATAAAATTCCAGGTTGCCAAACCCTAAGTGTTATGAAACCTGCAACCCACATACTATTTTCAAACCATTTACAAGTAACAACCCAATTGGATAGTTACCCCTCACCTCTATTTGGTATGGTTTCTCTTGGAACTCCACCCTGTGCACCCCTGTAATGTCCCCATTTTAGCACTACACTTTCCAGTGATTGTTAGCCTATTCTCGGATGCTCGTAGGCTAGTCAAAGGAAGAATTAGGGTTTCCAATTGCTTGGAGGTTTCTTTTATGGATTCAGGGGTTTGTATGTTGGAGTTTTGCAAATTGGATTCTAGATTATTTCTAGGTTTTTAGAGAGCTCCAAGGTGGTATGACATGCATCTGCATCAAGTATCTTTTCTAGACTTACTATTTTTAGTAAGTTACGACGGCTGCTCAATTTGTGGTTAAAATGCATTTGAAGTCACTTACTACTTTTAGAAATATGCTATTTATAGTAAGTGTTATTTTTAGCAGTGCTATTTCTGGAAGTGGCTCAACAGTTTAGTATAGTTGTTATATCTAGCAGGGTAATTTGAGCAAATTGGTCTCCAACACTCTTGGTGCTCATTTTGGCAAATTCAATATTTTGGCTGAGTTTATATTTTAAGTGAAATATTTATCTAAGACATGGTGGATGACTTATTTGGAGAAATATTTAAGTTATATTATAATGTATTTCACTTAAATACTTTGGACGCCCATCTTATATTTTATTTGCATTTTAAATAAAGTTATATCTCTCTCATGTTGGGACGACTTGGTAAAGAAAGCAAATGAATCTCAAATGCAAATCATGTAAGGTGAATGTGAATCTCAGTTTGGGTGCCCTAATTGGAGGGAAAAGGATTCGAATTTGAGAAGTTATAAAGATAAGTGTTGGGATTTACTTGGGACTATCCACTGAAAATATAACGAAGTGCTACGAAATTTCTTCAGACCCTTGCTTCGAGGAATTCATACCTCCTAGCTCCCTTAGTTTTTTGCTTGAAAAATAGAACCTAATTGAGTTTTGAGATTGTTCTTTACACTGAAGAGCAAATTGAGCATAATGAAGATGAATTTCTATGATGTTTTCTAATTTTGGCGAGTTTATTTCAGTTTTTTCATGTTGCTAGTGGTGCTTGGTTGAAGCACATTTTCGGTTGTAGCTCCTTGCATGATTTTTGCATGGTTCTGGGTATTGGCTTCATGGATGCAATTTCCTTAGGTGCCCCTTTGCTCAAACTTTCATAATTTTTGGTGAAGTCTTTGATTTTCTAGTCAATTTGCCCTTCTCAAGGGTTTATGCTAATTGTTGTTTGTGCCTTGGGATGCATGCTAAATTAATCAAAGTTGTTTGGAGAGGTTTGTCACTTGGTGCTTGGTTGCCCAGCTCCTATGAGTCATTTGCATTCAATTTCACATCATTTCAAAGGTGTTTTGACGAAGTTATGAGCGTTTTGGTGATTCTAGGGATTGTTGGTATGAATTTTTTATTGTTGCAATTTTATATCATACCTAATATTTTAGTCCTTTTTTCTATATTTCATATGCTAGATAGCTTGTACTTGTTTGGAGTTCATTTCATAACATTTTAGAGATCATTGGTTATCTATATCTTACTGTAATTTCTAGATTGCTTCACTTTGTAAGGTTGTTATTAGTAGTATTGATTCAGTCATTTCATTTCAACACTTTACCTTTTGTATTCCCACTTTTAGTGGAAGAGACTGGTCTCACTTTCTTTATATTCCATATCCGCTCTTTACTTCATTCCCATCATTTGGTGGAAGAGACTAGCCTCGTCGTCTATTTACTTTCAACACTTTACTTTTTTGTACTACTCACTAAAAAGTGGAAGGGGTTGGCTAGCTACCCAGACATTTACTTTCAGTACTTTCTATAATACTCTCGTTGAATAAGTGGTTGAATTGCATTGCATATCTTGTTGATCGACTGAGTCGTCTTCATATTGTAATTCTAGTATTTCAGTTGGATTACATCTAACGATCCCCTTTCCACCATATTCTCCCACCTTGCCCTCATTGGGATATGGGTGATTAGAAAGTGAAGGGTTGCTTTTGGTTGGTTTACGATATCTCTAACGTTAATGGGTGAAATCTTGTGTTCAAAATTGGAAAAAATTATAAGGGGATATTACAGTGGTATTAGAGCTGGTGATCTTGCCAATTTTTTGGTTAATTAACACTTGTTGCAAATTCTTAGTTGCATGATAGAGTTTTAGAGACTTCATATCTCTTTGCATGTTTGTGACCAGCACCTACATGTCCATTACCTTTCTTCTTTGGTGGATATTGAAGCAGAAGGGTAAGATGACTTTACAGAAGTCTTTATCTGAGTTGATACAGGAATTGACCATGCTTATGAGAGATCCTGACATTAAAGGGGCATACTCAAGGATAGTTGCAAAATCTAGATGTTTGGATGGGAAGGTTGCCTTGACATATGAAGGATGTGTGGTAGAGCCCAAAAACAATCCTTTAGACTTGCATGTGATTGGTAGTGATGAAGATAATTTAGGCGATAAGAAAAAAAAAACAGTCTTGAATCCTAATTTGGATTCATCCAATGAAAGTCTTGAGACTAATGACTTCACAGAAGATGTTGGTAGAACTGTTGTGTGGGATGAGTTCGCTAAAGAAGTGTTAGAAGATTAATCTTTACTTGGTAAAGGTTATTCTTTAATTGTAATTATTTATTAACTTGTAGGAATATTCCAAAGGAATCCCTACAAGTCTTTTGTTTTTTTGGTTTTCTCACACATGTGTGAGAATGACTCATTATATTTTTTAATTCCTTTATTAAGGAATATTTGTAGCCACCTCCTTAAGAGGTTCTTGACACATTGCACACACATAGATGAATGGTGGAATTCATTGAGTTTGGAGTTATATTCTAACTCCTCTTCTCACCTCTATTTATTGAGGTCCCTATCTTCTCATTCTTTATATTCAAGCAAGCAAGCTTAAGGAGGCTTAACTGCTCTCTCTCTCTCTTTGTATCATTTTTAGGCATTTTGCCTCCATTCATAATATTGGGGTTTTTTCTTGTTTTTCCCCTTATCAAATTCTTGTGTCTCTTTTCCATTTTGGTGGTGCTTGGTTTGGCTTCTCTATTTCTTGGATGCACTCTAAGAGAGGAGGAGAAAAGCCAAAAGTCTAATCTTGCTTCTTGTTTATAATATTTTTCTAACTCTTGTGCAGCATTTCTTATCTAAATATTTCTAAGTTTTTCAAATTTCAAATCTGTGCAATATAATTTGCATGCATGTGTAAATTTATGCAATTTTTAGAAACCCTCGAATAAAGTTATAATTGAAGTTTTTTTTTTTTAAATCCATCATTGCTGCATATTATTATTTGTATGTTCAAATTTCTTTAAAAAATCAATTTTTTTTGGGCTCTTACCCTTGATTACTAAAAAATCTTAATAGTTTTTTTAAAATATCCATTATTTCTATATGTTCGAATTTTGCATGTTCAATTTTAAAAAAATATATTTTTAAAAAATTTGTTATTTAATAAATTAAAAAAACAAATTTTAAAACTATCTGATTTTAAAAATAATAATAAACTCTATGTTTTCTATCAAATAGATAAAAATCAAAAATTCTTTTACTAAAATATACATATATATAAATTAATAAAAACACCCTATAAATTTTTATTTTTATTTTTTGAAAATAATAATACATAAAAAAAAACAATAATAAATATTTTCAAACCCTTTAAAGGTTTAAGCATTCTTTGAGAGCTATCACGGCCCCCTCCCGCAGTCGCTTGAGCCTCTCTTGTTTCTCCCAAACTCACCTCGTCGCCACTCTCCTACAAGTATTTCAATAAGTATTCAAACCCCAAACTCATGCTCTGCTTGGGGAGGCGTTATAATTTATCTTTATGTTTTAAAATATCTGCTCCCTCCCTTTTATCCCGCCCGCACATTCTTTCGGCATTTCACTTTATTTAAAGTTTAGTTCTTTTTAATCCTTTTGTTCGATTTGTACTTTTCTAACATTTTTTAATTTAATCTAAAAGGCTTATTCACATCAAATCTTTTAATAAGTATGAAATCGATATTTTCAACGACTCAATAAAGTTTTTTTCATATTTCTTTTAAAGTTTCTTTATAAGTTAGAGTTTCTCTTTTAAATTTCGACGTGGTAGGTAAGTTTTTTTTAAAAAGGAAAGTTTCATACGTCTAGTTCTTTATAGGTACTTCTCTTTTTATGAATGTATAAATCTAAATCATATTAAACATGAAAAAAATTAATATTCTTTAAAATAAAAGTTTTAAGGATTTTTTTTTAATATTCATTAATATTAAATTTTTAGAAAATTGGATTTTTTTTTTTACTTTATAGAGAGTTATTTTTAATTAAGTTATTTTCTTTTTCAAGTTATAAAGTATTTTTTGTAGTAAATTATTTTTTTGCACTTAAATATTTTTACAATGTCAATTTTAATTCTTGAAATTAAGTTAAATTCTTTTAACTATCACTTTTGGAAAACTCACATTTCTTTTATTTTTCATTTTAAACATCTTTTGGATGTTGCTACAGATCCCAAATCAAAACCTAGTCTGTTGCATCCCAAGATGAACAAGAAAAATGGAAGCTCAAGAATGAGGAAGCCCTTGGCCTCATAGGTATTTCTCTTTCACCCGAACTATATGTTCACATTGGGACATGTACAACAACCTATGAAGTATAGGACAAACTCAAGACTATTTATGATAGTTCATATGAATCTAGAAAAATTCAACTTCAAAATCAACTTGAAGATTTAAAGTATTTTGATTTTAAATCTATGGATGATTTTTTATTGAAGTTTGATGCTTTAAATAGTCAATTGCATGGTTTAAGATTAAAATTAAAAAATCTTAGATTAAGTCATCCTATTCTTAAAAAGTGTCTTTCTAGACAATTTCAGCAATTTATTACTAATATTCATGCTCATTTAGCTATTCCTTCTTTAGCTACTCAATTAACTTATGATATTTTTCGCAATTTATTAAAACATGAAGAAGCTAAGTTGATTCAGTTTGGAAATCTTAAGTCTAATGAACATGTTTTTTTGTCTAATCATAAGCAAAAATTTAAGCTTCATTTTAAACAACAATATTATAATAATAACCCTCATTATAATAATGGCAATGATCCTAGAAATTCTTAACTCTTCTAAGAGACCTCATTGTACTTATTGTAATAAGGATGGTGATTGGAAAAATACTTGTTTTAAAAAACAAAATGAGAAAAATTCTATGAAGCAAAATAATCAACAACAAAATAAACCTAATAATAATAAGTTTCATAATAATGCTAATGAATCTAGACATGCTTTTACTTGTAGTTTATATGTTTCTCAACCACTTGAATGGGCTATTGATTCGGGTGCATCTCAACATGTTTCTTCACATAAAGAAGTTTTTGAGTCTATGCAACCTGATATGTCTAATGTTCCTCTTCAACTTGCCAATAAGCATACTTGTAAAGTAGAAGCAATTGGAGATGTGAATGTTCCTAATGGTAAATTGCATGGTGTTTTATATGTTCCTAAATTAAAGACTAATTTTCTTTCAGTTGCTAAGCTTTTTCAAGATTATAAAATAGAATTTTACAAAGATATATGCTATGTTATTGATCCAAAACAAAACAAGGTCATTGCTAATGCTAAATTATACAATGATAATTTATTCAAATTTTATGAGTTTGCTCAATATAGATGCTCTTTAATATCTACCATTGATTTTAATGTTTGGCATGAAAGACTTGGTCATATTAATGTTAACAATATTTATTTAATGCAAAAACTTAATATGGTAGATGGATTGCCTAGTATTGTTCCATCTAAAATTGTATGCATGGGATGCATGAGTGGTAAGATGCATAGGGAGCCCTTTCCACATGGTCAATCATGGAGAAAAACTCATAAGTTGCACCTAGTTCATAGTGACCTTTTGGGACCCATGGAGAATAAATCCATCCAAGGATCAAGGTATGCACTTACTTTTGTTGATGATTTTTCTAGAAGAACTTGGATTTATTTTCTTCACAGTAAGGAACAAGTTCTTGATATATTTTTTGATTTTCATAAATTTGTTGAAAGACAATATGGTTTTAAACTTAAAATTATTAGAACTGATAATGGTAAAGAATATGTGAACAATGCTTTTAATAGCTATTTGAAATCATTTGGTATTAAGCATGAGCTAACTATTCCCTATACACCTCAACAAAATGGTGTAGCGGAAAGGAAGCATATAACTATTGTTGAAATGGCTAGATGTATGTTACATGCTAAAAATATGTCTTATAAATTTTGGGTAGAAGCTATATTTTGTGCTACTTATATTATTAATATGACTCCTACAAAAACTTTAAAGGATATAACTCCTGAAGAAGCTTGGTCTAGTAGGAAGCCCAATCTTAAACATTTAAGAATTTTTGGTTCAATTTCTTATGTTCACAAACATAAACAAAAGAGGAAAATATTAGATCCTAAATCTTCTTATCATATTTGTGTTGGTTATGATGAACATTCTAAAGCTTATAAAGTTTATAATCCTCTTACTAACAAAGTTAAAGTTGCTAGGGATGTATGCATTGCTGAAAATGTTGTTCATGATTGTTCTAAAGTGCATGATACTGAATCTTCTCAAAATAAAGTTATTTTTGTGGAGGATAATCCACAAGTTGAATCTTCTCTTAACCCTCCTAATGCATCTCTTACTCATGGTGATAGTGATGATGAAAATGTTGAAATTTCTTCTCATGATTCTTCTTCTAGTGATGATACTCCTACATCTAAGAGAAATTCTAAATGGTTTTAAAAAATTATGCAAGAAAGTGAGGAAATTTTAGCTAGAATGAATAAATCTAAGACTAGAAAGGAAAATTATTGTAATTATGCTTTGATGTATAATATTGTGAATTCAAATGATCCTCAAACTTATAAACAAGCTAAAGATCAAACTAATTGTAAAAAGGCTATGCAAGAAGAATATGATACTTGAATTGCTAATAATACTTGGGATTTAGTTCCCTTACCTCAAGGTAAGAATCTTGTTTCATACAAATGGTTGTATAAAGCTAAGGTTAATGCAAATAATGAAGTTAGCAAGTTTAAAGCTAGATTAGTTGTTAGGGGCTTCTCTCAAGTTGAAGGCTTAGATTATAATGAAATATTTTCTCCAATAGCTAAAATGTCAATTATTAAATTAGTTCTAGCTTTAGTTTCTCATATGCATTGGCCTATTCATCAAATGGATGTTAAAAGTGCATTTTTAAATGGTGATTTACATGAATAAATTTATGTCTCAATCTTTGAGTTTCATTAAGAAAGGTAATGAACATCAGGTTTACAAATTGAAGAAATCAATTTATGGTTTAAAACAATCTCCTAGAGAATGGTATTCCAAAATTAATGCTTTCTTTTTATCTCAAGGTTTCATTAGAAGTAAAAATGATCCTAATTTATATATTAAGAATAGTGAAAATAATATTGTGATTATTATTGTATATGTTGATGATTTAATTATCACTTCTACTTCTAACAATTTGATTAGTGATGTTAAGTCTCAACTCAATCAATAATTTCAAATGACTGATTTAGGCCTATTGCATTATTTTTTGGGTATGCAAATTTGGAAAACACCTAAAGGTATTTTTCTTTTTCAACATAAATATGCTCAAGATCTCTTAGATAAGTTTAAAATGAATGATGCAAAGTGTGTTTCTACTCTTTGTGAATTCGGATCTAAATTAATGGTTGATATGGAAACTCCTTTTGTTTATCCTACTTTATATAGGCAATTAGTAGGAATTTTAAATTATCTAACTCTCACTAGACCTGATATTTCTTATAGTGTTGGATTGGTTTCTAGATTTATGTCTAAACCACAACAAACTCATTTTAAAGTTTTAAAAGTAATTTTAAGATATGTTAAAGGTACTCTTAATCTTGGTATTTTTTATGATGCAAATTGTGATTTTTCTTTAAAGGGTTATACTGATTCAAATTTAGGAGGTGATCCCAATGATGGGAGATCCACTTGTGGTTATTGTTTCTTTGTTGGATCAGGTGCAATCGTATGGAATATTAAGAAACAACAATCTACTTCTCTTTGTTCTACAGAAGCTGAATATAGAGGTTGTACAAATGCATCCAAAGAAGCACTATGGTTAAGAAGATTACTTGAAGACTTGAGTTTACCTCAAGAGGATCCTACTCCTTTATATTGTGATAATCAAAGTGTTATTTATTTGGCAAAGAATCCAATTTTTTATGCAAGTACCAAGCACATTTCTCTTCAAAATCACTTTATTAGAGAGCAAATTGAAGAGAAGCAAATTTCTCTTTTGTATTGTAAAGGTGAAGATCAAGTTGCAGATATTCTCACCAAAGCTCTTTGTAAAGATAAATTTCTCTTTCATTATAAAAATATAGGATTATAACCCATTGAAGGGTTTGATGTAGCATCCCCAAGTAAAGCTTAAGGGGGGATGTTAGAAGATTAATCTTTACTTGGTAAAGGTTATTCTTTAATTGTAGTTATTTATTAACTTTTAGGAATATTCCAAATGAATCCCTACAAATCTTTTGTATTTTTTGTCTTCTCACACATGTGTGAGGATGACTCATTATATTTTTTAATTCCTTTATTAATGAATATTTGTAGCCACCTCCTTAAGAGGTTCTTGACACATTGCACACACATTGATGAATGGTGGCATTCATTAAGTTGGGAGTTAAATTCTAACTCCTCTTCTCACCTCTATTTATTGAGGTGCCTCTCCTCTCATTCTTTATATTCAAGCAATCAAGCTTAAGGCTTAAGTGCTATTTCTCTCTTTGTATCATTCTTAGGCATTTTTCCTCCATTCATAATATTGGGGTTTTTTCTTGTTTTTTACCCTTATCAAATTCTTGTGTCTCTTTATCATTTTGGTGGTGCTTGGTTTGGCTTCTCTATTTCTTGGTAATCTCTTTCCTTCAAACAGTGCTCATTAGTTAGTACTTTCCATTTCTCATTTATTTTTCCTTTCAAGAAGAGGAAGTTGAAGGAAATACTAGTGGTGTCTTTGAATCATCCTATGACTAATTTCATAGTGATGATGTTTATGATGATTCAAATGAGTTCATATCTAATCATGTTGAATATTTGGTGAGGGATAATTCTCTACTTGGTTCTAACCAACTTCCCAAGAGTTTTCACATGAAGAGTTCATGACAAGTAACCAAGAAGATCTCCTTGGTATGCATGGGACTACTAATGATGAAATTAGTAACATACCTACTCATGATGGGTTCATTGAAGATAAAAATGATAGAGTTTTCCAAATAGCCAACATTGATGACTTATTACTTCATTACAACGTTGGTGGCATGGGTGGTCACGGGTTTGATTATCAAACTAATCCCTTGGAGAGAGATACTTTTGAAAATATCAATTTAAGTCAGTTGGGAGGTGACTTATTCAAAGATTCAACACTCCAAGAGAAGTACAATGAGCATTTTATTTTTGATCAAAACAATCAACCCCTTAGCATTTGGGATCCGGGTGTAATGGCACCTAAGGATGACAAAGAAACTTTGTGGGATGAATTCCCCTTTGATCCCGATGAAGCTAAAAATTTAGATTGCTTTGCAAGCTATGAGGTGGTCATTGGAGGAGAAGGTATCCTTGAAGAAGAATTTTGTTTGGAAAATCTCCATAATGAACCCTTTGAAGTGGTTGCAACCACTAAAGAAGAGTATGTCACTACAAAAAATTTTAGAACAACAATCAATAATGACTCATTGATCGAGTTGGGGGTTGTCATAACATTTGATAAAGGAGATAGTGAGGTGGGAATAGAGCTACAAGACCATATGGCTCTTGATGATGAAGAGTTTAAAGAGGTTCTCAAACACAAACTTGATTTACCTATTCATGAAGTTGATTGTAAGCAAAGGCTTGAAGAATTTGTAGAGTTTGATCCTCTTCTTGATATTGAGCATTTTTAGTTAGTTGGTGGTGGTAGAGCTACTAAAACATTTTGGATAATTTTGAACTAGTCCTTGCTCTGTCATGGCCTTTTTCTTTTGTGTTTGAGGGTAGGGCTTAGGGTTTTAGGTTAAAAAGCCTCTTTTCAAAATTTATATAGTCATAAGCATTGAACATTCTAATCCTTTGTTGCCCTGTCGCACCCAGTTACCGATCACTTAAGTTATAACTCGAGCCATTGAAATCATTATTTACACTAACCCCTTTTATCTAAGTCTATTGATCACCATCTGCAAGTTTATTATTTTAATTTTTCCATAGTTGGGCTAAATAATTCATGTTTAAAGGCTTATGTATTAATTCTTTCTTCATGAGGGTTAAGTCTCATAGACCTAGTCATGGCCCTATCTTTAAAAACTAACTTTGTTTCATGTGTAGATATTTGATGACCATTTGATCTCAAGGGTTGATCTTGGTCGTTCCTCACTAGCCCTGCGAGGAGTGTTGGTGACGTCACGGAGAGACTGTGGGGTCAACGAGCTATTAACACGTATATCATCATGGGTGTGGGATCCGATCTTCATTGTTGAACCCAATGTCTTAAGCTTTAAGATCAACGACTAAGATGTGATGGTGAGATTGAATCTCAGTCATTCCCCGCTCACCCCATGGGATTAAAATATTGCTTTAATAGAAGCTACGAGGTCAACAGGTTGACCATGTGGATTATAAGGTTGCATGGAGAAAGAAGAAGGTGGAGCCCAGGAGCAGATGAGTTGATGTCCAGTTGGTAAATTCTCATTGGCCAATGAGGTGGTGCACTACAGTGATGGAAATTCAAACATCATTGACTTAATTTGAGTCGTCAAAAAGACCATCTCACTGGGAGATCAATGGCATACATTCAAAATTGAGGGTACGAACATGATAGCCATTTTTGCTTCACGTGAGTGAGCAGTAATGGCAAAAATTACTTCCAAAGCTACCCAATTTTGCTCAAAATTGATGTAAATGATTGGATTTCACATAATTGAGAATTGCAAACAAATTTGGAGTGTGCAGGAGATTGAGAAAAGGCATTTGCAGAGTTTAGCTTGATCAACATTAGGGTTTCCTGCTAGTGAAGGTCGTAAGTAAAATAAGTGCAGTTTTTTGTGCTTTATTCAAACTATCTAGAATGAGGGTTAAAATTCATTGTGCTTTCAGTTGAATTGGCTTTGTGCTTTGTTTTTAAGTGTTTTATTGAGGTTCGAAATTGCTTTAAAAAGCCGTAATTCTATTGAACTTTTAAATTTTGCATCTTTGAGCCGAGCCCTACGTTTGAATTAAGAAGCTATGTCTTAAACTTATTTGTGTCAAAACCCTAAATTGGTCTAAACTTATTCGCCACCAATGGAACCCAAAACACAAATCGCCAACTCTGCAACCCCGTCCAAACTGATCTCCCAAGATATAGCTGAAACCCCCCACAAATAAAAAGGTTGAGGGAAGAGCTTTGTTCTATGGACCTAGAATCACAGAAGGATTAATGGACAAGTAGTGCTCTATTAAGGATACTAAAGTGCCTTTTACTGGATAGCAATTATTCCAACACTGATTCGGAAACAGAAATATCGGGGTTCTTATTTGCAATCCTTGGAGATTAGACATGGGAAAGATGGTAGTTCCCAATGTATACATGGATATTGACCTATTAAAATATATTGCTGCAAGATATGACCCAGTTTCCAGAGTTGTTAGAGCATTTGATGGCAAAGAAATGTTAAAGATAACCAGAGAAGAAATTGCAGAGATCTTCCAGCTGCATGAGTGGAACAAGGACATGATCCCTATTAATATGAATGTCTTCAGAAAGGAATATGAGAATACTAGGGTATTTCTTGGAACAACAATGTTACCTATACACACTGATAATACCAGGGTTGGGAAGAATAGGAAACAAATAAGGATTGGTAAGGATGAATTAGAACCCTTCCCCATAAGGTATTTTGCTAACTACTTCAAGAAAATAGTGTACTCTTTATGCTAAATCATTAGTTTTACTCCACCTAACACATTACCAAAGGAGTATACTTATATGGCAGCACATTTACAGCACCCATCCTTCAATGTAATTTATGACTATGCCACCTATTTGTCAGAACACACCCACAAGGGTTTGGTTGATTTAAAATGTGGAAAGGATTGGGTACATTTCTGGTGGTACTCTCTCTTAATGCATATGTTCTTGTATAAAGGTGAGAAGAATATTGAGAGGGATATGACATTGAAGTAAAGGGAAGATGACATTGATCTCCCAGTCCAATGTTGGAATCAAATTCTTGACAAAGATGACCAAGAATTTGATTATGTGGTTTTCCACAGTGCCTTTGCATCTAAACTAAGGAGGTTCCTAGTACATGATCCACCCAGGACCCCCAAGGAAATCCATGACTTCCTGAGGCCCATGGAAAGGAGAATTTTTTTGAATTTGAGCCATAATTGGGGGCATATAATCCCATATCCTACCACAATAATCTTCAGAGTATATGGTACAAGTGTGAATCCATATGTGCTACCATGTGTCATTAAGGATCAAATATTTAGAGGTTATGAGGAAATTAGGAGGAGCTCAAATGGCACATGTACCCAAGAGATTGAGGAAGGCCTCATTCTTCCTAGAACGGGCAGTATTTTCTAATTTTGTAATGATGAAGGGAGGATAGAAGGACATGGTGCATCGTCTTTCACCATTCAAATTGAAAATTATGTGCCTAAGAAATCATGACCCTGAGGGCTTTATTGCAGCATTGAAGGCAAAGCATAGAAGTGGCTCTTTTGTACATAACTTTTACTATTCTAAGGATGTAATCAAGATTTTTTTTATTTTCAAGAGAAAGAGGAGAGGAAAGAAAAATATTTGTCTTTCAATAAAATTGTGGATAATGTTAAGAAATCTAATCCCGACTATGATCCTATTCCCAATATTAGGGGTGAATTCAATAAAATTAAGCATGTTATGAACAATTTTGAGGGCATAGTGGGTGTCTTGAGGGAAGAGCATGTGATTATAGATAAAGGGAAATTAGTGTTAGTTGAGGAAGATCCAAGTGTAGTATTGGAGGAGAGACCCTCTTACCAACCACCACAAAAAATAAGAATATACTCTAGGAAGAAGAAGACAGTAGAGAAAAGACAAACATTGCCAACCCCTACTATGTCAGAGGGATCAAGGGAAAATTCTCCTGAGAGATTAGTGTTTCCACCCCCAATATAGGCTTCATCCATTGTGATTGATGTAGATTCACCCCTTGGAAGTCCTACTCCACCACAGCAGCCACCTGCTAAGAAAAATATTAAGGTTAAAGGGGTAGTTGACTATCCTAATACAGAGGAGGATGATATTCTTATTACTCCTGAAGAAATTCAGCAAGGAATACCTTCTCCCATAAGGGAGGTTGCCTCAAGTTCAAGAGAAAGTGGCCTTAGACTTGGAAAGGCTGATCTTAGTGGTTTAAATAGTGCAGATGATCTGAGGTGGGAGGTTTGTAAAGCATTCATGGAAGATGATTCTTTTATTGAAACCAAGACTTTCAAGGATTTCATATGGAGAGAAAAAACCTCAGTATATGCAAAAATTGTGGCTAGAGAAAGGAGCTTACATCTGGAACTCCTTGAAGGTACTATTCAAGCAAATGTAAGGAAAGTTATGGAGGAGTTCCAAAGCATTACAGTTAAGGAGGCCAGAGAAGTGCAAAAGAGTGGTGTATTGTTGTTACTAGAGTGGGATATTGCCAACATAGTGGTGTTGGACACCATAAGGAGGTCTAAAAAGCCCCTATTTCAAAGTGAAGAAGAGGAAAAATTGGCACTTCAGGGATCAACATTCAACAAAGAATGGGATGCATTGGAAGTCTGGTCATTGTCTTTGGGATCCAAAAAGCTAGTAGTTGTTGAGCCAGCTGACTACAGTGGATAATTGGTTATAAAGAGAGTCTCTGACACTCCATCCTTAGAAGCAACTGATATGGTGACAAATGTTGCAAAATTTGCTAAAGCAACAGTTGAGAGCCTTACTTTTGAAAGGGATATGTATAGGGGTAAGTACAATGAATTGGTTGATGAATATAATGTGAGTTAGCAAAAGGTGTTTGTACTAGAAACTGAGGTGGCATTGTACACACAACAGATAGAAGTATTGAGGGCATAAGGCCCAACTAGCTCAAGTCATGCACCACCTGCATCTGCAATGACATAGCCTCAATCTCCTATTCCACCAGAACAAGCTTTAGAAATAGTGCCATATAACATGGGTCAGGAACCACTTACAGTAGAGGAACCAAGCACATTAGGTGCAATTCCATTGAATGAGATTGTTATACCTAAAATATTTTTTTGGAATTCTACTTAAATTGAGCTAAATCATGTAAAAATGTCATCAAAAGTTTTTTTTAGGTCAAACCAAACATAAGGCTTTTGTGGGATTCTATCAAGGAATATATGTGTAAAATTCTGAAAAATTGAAAATTAGGGTTTCGTGCCCCTATTTTTAAGGAAACCCCTAAAAATTGGGAATTCCCATAAATGATTGAAAATGATTTTGATATGATTAATCGACTTCACGGTCACATTGGTCAAGTCAAAATCATCAAAAAACATGTTTTACTCTAGTGGGTCTATTTTTATTTTTCAAGAACAAAGTTAGGAGCTCCGCAGCTATTAATGGCAAATTGGCCAGTACCATGTCTTGAGAGCTAAGCTTCAAAAGCTTCAATGAAGAAGCCATAACAGAAAAGGTTAAAAAAGATGTTGTTTGAAGGAGGAGATTCTCAAAACTGAAAATGCCAAAATTTGGCTAACTCTGGGAAAACCACGCCTTGCTACCAGGGAGAAAATGCAATCAAGGGTCAAAAAGCACCCTTGTTGGAGAAAGGCGCCCTTTGATCTCAAAGGCCAAAGTAAATCATCAGATCCATCTGAAGAAATCATCTTCTTCATGTTCTTGTTGGCTATTCAATGCATCATCAAGCAAGATCATCTGATTCAGAGATCACCGATAAACATCATTGAAATATGGAGATGTTGCAAGCAAGAACATGCAAAATGAAAGAAAACTCGATGAGCTTCATAGCAAAAGTACCCCTACTGGCAAGGGGCACCCTTCATTTCAAGGCACCTAATGAAGTTATCAACAGTTTCTTTATACAAGGCATTTGTTCAGTTCTCTCTAACCTTTGCGACCAATCGGACAGCACGTTCGTAGGACATGTCAAATAGTCAGAGGTTGAGATCAAGCAAAAAACACCAAAGGTGAAGACTGAATGAAGAACATAAAAATTGGCTAAGTACCAAGAAAAAAAGTGCCCCTACTGAAGAAAGGTGCTCGATCTTTGGGGCATGTAGATGCATTCTATTTCCTCGATGACCTCCAGGATGACCTTCTCCACTTTGATCAATCTAGACAACAAAACCATCAATGAATACATCAGAAAACTCAGTCATCTGATGACAAAGATCAAACTAAGGCAGTTTACAACATGAATATAATTAGTCAACAAGTCAAAAGTGCCTCTGCTGGCCAGGGGCACCCTTGGATTTGAAAGACCTAAACAGACCTTTAGGAGCTAAGAAATCAGTCATCCTTTCCAGGAATAAGCTAGTTACCAAATGCATACTCAAGCAAAGCCACCCAACTCATCAGTCAATGGTGATGTTAGATCAAAGCACAAAGGGTCTAAATGGTGAAAACGAAGAACAATCATCAAAAAATGACTAAGTTTGGGCTAAAAGTGCCCCTACTGAAGAAAGGCGCCCTTGAGTTTGGAGCCTCAAACTCAGGTTTCTGACTTGATGACTCCTAGACATACCTCTTCAGGATGGTTCCATCTTAATAACAGATCCATCAATAGCTGTTAAAGATCAACTGAATGACTGAGAGCAAGGATCAAACAGAGGCACTTCAACTTGGAAAATGATAAAAAAAAAAGTGTCCAACACTCAAGGAGGATGCCTAAAAGGTCAAAGGTGAATTTGTTGACTGGAGTTAAGATATTTTGGAGGAAAAAGTGGCTAAATCATCCCACAATCAGTGGAAACCAACTTTTAGAACTCCATATCAGGCTAAATCAGGCCTAAAACAAGAGTTGATGGCCAAACAAAACCCATGTGCTAGATTTTTTTTAGAAAAATACTTTTCGGTAGGCACTATTTTTAGGGGTTTTCAAAAATTATCAAAACAAGGTCATGTGCACAGTTGATCTTTAATTTTTTTAGGATGCAGTACTCCCAAGTACAATGCAAGACCAAAATAGCCTTGTACCATGATTTCCTAAAAATGACTAACATAGAATTACATCAGAAGAAACCAGTGGTCGATTCAAAAGATTTGGAGGGCATGAATCAAATCAAACTGTAAAACATAGAAGAATCTAGATTGCTTCAAGTCATTTCAATCCCTATCACATTACAGAGTGTAGAACTTGTAATTGTTTGCATTAAGCATTACAATCCTACCACACGAGAAATTTGATCAGTGGATGGGAGGGTGATCTGCAACTTGAAACCAAAGGACATTGAAAAATATTTTGCTATTCCACCATGCCCGACCAATGTGGTCCTATCAGTGAAAGAATGCGAAAAGTCATTTGAAGCATCAAAGGATAGGTGTTTGTAGAAAATGACAGGATAATGGTTAAAGGTGAAAAATGCCAACTTTCCCAAATTGGTTGGAGGAGGAGAATTATGAGACGAGTATGTAGTGTTGATCACTCTGGTCAGCAGGATCACTGGATAGGAAGAGGGTAGTCAGTTTTAGTCATGGATGTTCAACATCATTGCCAAGATTATCAGCAAAAGAGAACATTAATACTAGGCCACCCTGATTAGTGACACACTCCACCAATAAATTACCTAGTTTCTAGAGGCTTATAAGTTCCACATGTGTTCCTACCTTGTCTACCTGATTACCTTCCAAGACGATTTCAAGACACTAAACACTCTGGGGACCTTAGGTGTGTAGAATGTCCATGAATACTTTCCAAGTCTTGAGTTTACTCGAGTGGAATGACACTTCAAATAGATAAGTTATCTCTTCATCATACACAATGTATGAGATCTTGACCATAAGATGCACGTGCGTATATCACCAACAACCAAGGAGGCAATGGTGGACTAGGTAGATTGGTTTATCCAATTCCCCACCTTCACCTACATATGCATGTATGGTTATAATGGTCACCCCGCCACGATGCCACACTACCCTTCAGATAAGGTAGTTTTCATGGAGCTCCTAAGTTAGTTGGCCGAATTTCACACTCACCTTCACCTGAAGAAGAAGCCAACTATGAACTTTCCCATCCAGATGGGACTCTATAGATGTAAAATAGTGGTTGATGCCAAATTGATGAGCAAAGAAATTATGAGACTCAATCTCAAATATCTCATTGAGATAAGGTAATATGATCCAAGAGGCCTTTATGCAACGCATCTTGAGAAATTCTCATCACATGAATCTTCTATGCAATATTATTGGGTCAATTATGACAATGAGTTTGAGGTATGAAGAAGGAACTATATCTGGCTTAGGCTCTCACAAATTGTTGACTTTATGTCAGAAAACATTGAGGGCCTATCTGATGATGAAGAGAAAGTCATTCTCCCCTCGTTCTTCATGGATTAAGTGGACTCACAACCACTCAAAGGAGTGGATTGGTATGCAAAATAAAACACATCTATAGAGGAGATAATGAGTAGAGTTGTCAGAAACATTCAACTCTACCTAGACAATAAGAGGAAAAGGAAGGTAGTGCTTCCCCGAATAGAGTTGTCATCGGTTCAATCTTCACTACCTTCCATGTCTAGGAAGAAGCCCAAAGGAAAGCAGTGGAGTAACCCTCCCAAAGGGATGTGAATGTCAGGACTCACATGGGGAAGAACGCAAATTGCTGATACAAATCAGCAAGAAGTATATATGGAGACAGACACAAATATGCCCAAGATAGTCATGGAATCTATTACAGTTGAGCCAGTGATTAAGGCAATCACAGCCAAAATAGAGCCCATAATAAAAGCAGTTGTAGCACATATAGTGCATGTGGTCGAGACAGAACCTCCTATTTCACCACCATCACAACAGTCACAAGTCCCCATTGACTTGGACTCTCCACCAAGAGACATTGATGCAGCACAATCTCATTCATCAAGCATTCAGAGGCCTAATATTACTCCTTCCAACGAGGCTAGTAAGAATTACATCTAGCTTGAGGGTATTCTAGGAAGGAAGAGATAAAGGTCATCCTACCAGCTTGACTTCACTAATTTTGAGCATGTCCCTACAGACATACCAACAAAGAAATTGAAGAAGCAAGTTAATCTAGGAAGGAATGCAGATAATGAGTTCATCATAGAGACAACTGCCCCACTTGAGGAGTGAAGTATGCAAGAGGTAGAGGTTGAGGACTTCACATTATCGAAGGTCAACCTCAGAAAGACCTCTCTTCAGGTGGAGGCAAATCTTCTTGGAATTGCCTCGGTGAGTGCTCAAGAGAGAATGGCTAAGGATGGCCAAGACAAAGAAGCCTTGAAGGCTGAAAATTGATAGTTGAGGATGTACATATCTAGCTTGATACATGGCACTCCCAACTTCTCTGCTTTTCCATGAGAGTTGGTAGACCTCCCCATAGAGAAAAACCATCACCAACTGATTACATATAGCAAACACTTGAGAAATAAAGTAGAGGAATTTGTTGTTAGAGGATGGTGTATACTAGAATAACTATACCAGTTGAGGGATAGAGCACATGGACTTCGTGCAGAGATTCAACAATCAAAGCAAAAGACAACAAAGAAGAGGCCAGGCAATGAAATCACAATTGCAGACTTGCAATTGGTGTATCAATCAGTCTCCACTTAAGAGAACAAGCAACATCTTTTTGCTTAGAAAGAACAACTAGCATACAAGGTGAAAACCTATGATGCCAATTCTGTAGAGTTGATTGAATACCAATGGATTGTTACAAGTATTATCAACTTCACAAGAACATTGGTAATATCCTTCCCTTGCATAGAATATTATCACGAGGGGGGTGAGTACATTGAGCTAGGTACCGTGCAAAATCAATTTTTAGATGTCATTCGTAGCACATTCCTTAATGATCCTGATGGTTGCAATTTGACCGAAGTTGTAGCCATGTCTACCAAGTTAGATGATGCAGTTTCCAAGTGCATAGACTATCAATAGCAGCTTGTGAGAGGTGAAGAAATGCTAAAACACCATATCATCATCTTGCAAAGCATTAATTTCCCAGAGGCTGAAGAGGTCAACGACTAGATAGAGGCACTATTGACCAATGGTGATGAGGTGTAAAGCATCCACCTAGGACGTCCTAACCTCCAAAATAGCATTAATGGTGAGAAGATTTAACTCGATGTCTCATTCCAAGTTAACTCCATGTCCCATTGATCTTGCATGTCAGATCCCACCAATTATGGATGTCTATTTCTAGATCTCCACTAATTGTGGATCTCTATTTTGGAGGCACATTTTGTAATTTAAGTTCACTTTTAGTTAGCTTTCAGTCAACTAAGGTAGATTTCTAGTTGACTCTTTGTATAGTTTTAGTTAACTGAAGTAGATTTCCAGTTAACTACTTGCTCACCTACTTTTAGATATAGGAATAAATCTTGCAGATTGGCAAGAACTAAATGTTAAGTCAAAGAGATTTTAGTGTTGCCTACTCCTTTGAGTCTCTATAAATAAGAGCCTTTGCTCATAATTTTGTAACTTTACTTCACAGCAGTGAAACATTGAGCTAAAATTCCTTCATATCGTTAGCCTAGTATATGTTCTTGGATTGTATTTGTGATAGGGAAATGCTAAGCACAAACTTGCATTCTTCTTATTCAGATAGGTGTATCCAATATTGCTAATGTACTCTTAGTTTGATCACATCATGTGTGAATGTCTCTTTGACACATGTTGTTGTCCCAAAGTATAATCTTTGAAGAAGATTGAGATAATAAATTAGGAGAGCTACCTTGCCTTTGATCCAAAAGTCTCAAAATTTATCATTGAGTGTTGTTCTAATAATTTGTCTTTCGATCTACACCTTAGAAAGGTCTTGGTACCTCCTTGGGAATTTAGTGAGTTATATTACTGTATCTTTTTTGTTTCTATTAGATTATCTTTCAGCCTACACCTCGAAAAGGTCTTGGTACTGTTAGTTACAAAAATTTGCACCCGATTCTGAACTTGACAAGTTCAGTAATTTTGGTAAAACATTGGATTCACTTCTATGTGGGACACTTGGAATGAAGTGAAACCTTCGGGTTCTAGGCCAACTCCTATTTGGATAATCACCCGAAAGCACTTAAATATTTGAAAATTTGAAGGGGAAAAGGATAGGAAGGAAACTAAACAATAAACAATTGGATATTTAAAATTTCTAAGGTGATACACAAAAATTATGATGATATCTTGACTCAACAACACATAACAGTGAAAGATGACAATACTAAGTGCATAAAACACAACTTTGGCATGTGAGCAGCTGCATAAAAATGTTTCATAGATAGGTAATAAATCAGTTTCAAAACTTTGAATTAGTAGGAAAAGATAAAATATTCACAACTAACCAGGCTTGAACTAGATAAAATTTCACAATCTACAACCTATTCAACTGCAAGGTATTCACTTAAGACACGATTCCAAGACATAACATGTAGGAATACTGGAAATCTCAGCATTAACATCAAATTGAAAATAGAAGCATACAAAAGTGAACTCCAAAGTGGGTCCCAAAAGCTCTTGAATTATCAAAATAACTATAAGGATATCCTCAAAACATCATGAGTTACAACTGCCAAAAGAACAAAAACTCTGGTATTGGAAGTCTCCAAAAGTCTTTGTCATACAATGTAGAAGAACTAACTGAAAAATGAGCTTCAAAACTCATAAGTACAACTCACAACCACCTAGGTTTAGATCCAGGAAAATAGCCCCAAAAATATGACACTCCACTCTTCCAAAGGAAGCCATATACATGGAAAAAGTCTCCCCAAGTCATTAACCACCCTATGACTTAGCAAAACATCCTCTAAAAACACTCCAATTGACCATAAAGACATCCCAACTGCTTGGGAGAAGTCAAATTCGACCCTTGAATCTTCTCCAACCCTCCTAGATACCCTCCTTATGTTGGCAACTGAAAACAACATCTCCAAGATGCTCTCAAGAGCAATTAAAACCCTCTAGACCATTACTTGAAGAATATATCAAAGGCTTCCTTTTTAATTTTTTGCATTTTATGATACTATTTATTCAGAAATGATTTATAATTCATCATTTTGAATAAATATTACAATTTGGGACACATGCAAATAATCAAAAATAAAATGACTTGAATATTAGTCTTATGAGATATTAAAAGGTCTTGAAAACAAAACCTAAGGCATAAAGATATGCCATGACCCCAGCATGAGTAAACAAAGTTTTAATAAAAACTTAAGGCAAAATGAAGCCTTTCCATTGAATCTTAGGGTTCAAACAACAATATGAATGTAAATCATTCATAACTTTTCATTTGTTGTTGATTTTCACTCACTGTTGTACCGCCACCATGGAGAAAACCCTAAATTTTGAAGATGAAACTTCACATTTGCGCCATAGCTCGCATTTTTTCCTGAAGCTTGCATCATGGTAAGTATGATTGTCGCTAAATCTAGAGACTTCCTTTTGTCCATGAAAAGTTCCTTGCAGGTTTATAGTTTGTAGCCTTCCTTGCTTCTTCTGATGATTTTATTTTATGTGTTATCTTCTTCATCTGGCCACCATGAGCATTCTTTGTTACAAGCTTGGTCAGGAAATCCTTGTGTTTTTTCGCCATTTTGAAAGCTTTTTGAGAGATTTGAGGTAGGAATCTTATGGTAAGTTTGCAGATATGGAATTTTTCTTACATTTTGCAAGCTTTTGAGGCTCTTACAAGCCACGGCCTGGCTGCATCATGCATTTTCTGATATATTTTGTTTGACTCTATTTTGATTTTTTCTACGTGACTCCATTAAGAAACCCCAAGTCGAAAATGAAACTTGTAAATCTTTGTATCCCTATTGTTTCATATGCATTTCTTGAAAGATCTTCTGAGAAAACACGTGAGGAGTGTTAATTGTCTTCAGATCTTGGATATTCTCCATTTTAAAGCTATTATGAGCTCTCTGGTCACGGCTTGCATTTTTTCAATCTCTATTTTCAAAATAAAAGATACTTTGAGTCTGAAAATAAAAAGATTAATGAGAAATTACTGTGAATAACCTCTCAATCTAGGCGTGGCCCGAAAACTCTTGCTATTTCCTTACATTTTCTATCATACTGAAACCATGAGTTCTCCATTTTTCTTATGTAATACCTTCAGTATTGATACCATATCATTAGTGAATGTTGGCTATCTTCATGTAATGTTGTTGTCTTGTAGATTATTGTATCATGATTCATATGGCTGTCAATACCTTGAAATATGTGATATCTTGATGATAAAATTTGATAAGCAATCACCTTGGCATCTTGCAAACAATGCATTCTGAGAATGTACTTAATTTGCAACACTGTTGTCATTTATAATTTTCCCACTTATTGTAATGAATTTTGCAAAAAAAAAATGCATAACACAAAATAGATTTTCATGATGTTCATATTGCTTATATCATTGCTACGAGCTGGGATAAACCCTTGTGGGAGCCACATTTAACCCCACTCATTTAAATTTCAAAAAGTCAGCAACGAAACATTTCCTGTATCTGCACATAACACAAACAAGTTAGAAAAAAAAATCAATGTTTGGATTTTATAATGTGAATGTGTGTGCGGGTGTAATGATGATAGGCTAGTTATTGCTTAGATCCTTTGGATCTAACCCGTTTTTGTGATTTCAGGATCTTGCACTTGGAGAACGAAAAGCGGGAGCAGCAAGGTAGCAGAAACACACAAGCAATAGTAGCACTGCCAGTCATTCAGACAATGACTGGCCTCTATGACTCTTATGCCTCATTTTTTAAATATGCTCACACATGTATTCATGTTATAAATTCAAGCATTGAATTTACTTTTCTTAGCTAGTTTCACGGCTTGTGTGAAGCATTTTGAATACTTTGATGAATAAAAATTTGCATTTTCAGAAAAGATATTTGATGGTGTATCAGTTTGCTTCTCTTTTCTTCATAAAAATGCAATATTTATTCATGAATGGAATCAAAGTAAATGTTTTCATACTATGGCATAAAATGCATGATCAAATTTTGAAATGAACACCGCTTAGCAAAAGTTCTCTTCCTGATTTGAGCCTGTAGGTGAAAAATATATAACAGGTACCTCCTTGGGAATCCTGAGATTTGATCTATCGTACGAAGATTATTTGTGCGGATTATATTTTGGTATAAGTCTGGGAGTTCAGAGCCTTTAGATGCATCTTGGGAGAAATATTTGTTTGAGTGATTGAACCATCAATTCTAGCTCCTATTCCCTCATGCTCTGTTTTTCTTGAGGAGATAGGATAGATTAGAAGCTAGTTTAGTCGCAGTTAAGATCTGTAGAAACCAAAGAAAATATTAGCTACGACGCATTGTGTTTATGTACCCTTGTGTCTTTCTGCTAAGTAAAAAGATAGGAATAGTAGTTTACTTTTCTTTTTATGCAAACATCAGCAAAGAGAGATCTTCCTCTCTATAATTCGAAGAGCACTGACTACACATTTGCAATAGTTGTTTTTTTCCAATAAGCACTCCATAGGTGCTAATTGAAATGCCAAAAAATCCTACTAAAGCATAATTGCTCTTACAAATTTATGTGTATAAGAAATTTCTTGAACAAGCTCGAGATACTATGCATGCAAAAAATTCCAATATTGTTCATACAGTACTCAAACATATGAATAAGAAAATTTAGAGAAAATTAAATAGTGTTCATGAAAATTATTCTTTGATGTTGCAAGCAATAAGGTTATCCCAAAGAGATAAGGATATTGCTATCCCAATCCTGGATAAGTGGATTCTAGAGTTGGTAATTTGAAATTCATGGTAATTGGGGCTAAGCAGCAAGAGGATAGATATCCAAGGGTGGTCCCAACTTATAAATTTGTTGGTGAGATTAATGAGCAACAATTTCAGGGGTATGTTGCTCCTCTGGAGCAGAATATTAGAGAACTAAAATCCAAATATGATGAGGCATATTTGACATTGTTACCTGATATTCAGCATACGTGTGATGAGGTGAAACCTTTACAAAAATGGAAGCATCAGGTGGACACTACTATTGTTTCTCAAGTAGCTCCCATTTGTGAGAATGTTGGAATTGATTTACTGAAGAATACTCTTGAAAGATTATCTTTCATTATTAGTTTCCTAGAAGATTTCGACAAAGAAACCAATTCAGTGATGATAAAGTACTCTCCATATAGAAAGAAGATGGATGAAATCATTGATTTCAATTGGCCATCTGATGAAGAATATGAGTAGTGGAAGAGGATAGTTATTGATGAATTGGATTTATGAACACAAAAATGGAGAACACATATACTTGGTCGAGTATAGTGCAGGTCTGGCCTTAGAGATTTCAATGCATAAAAGATATGTCTCCAAATTACAAACACTACAGGTAAATGTTGATCACTAATGACTAGGATGCTGACTTGGATGTTCATTCACCTTTTCCACCTCTTGCATACTTTTGTCTTTTACTCAAAGGAATGAATATGTTGCAACAGTTAGAAGATTATTCTTTTCAAGATGTTCCCTTTGGAAGGCATGGAATTCTTCACCAACTAAAGGGAGGATTTTGTTTTAATGATGATTATTTGTTTAGTTTGTTGTAACTTTCCACAAGGGAATATATATTGTAGCAGTCAAATTGAAATGTGACATGTGTACTTTTCGGCATAAGGATTGCTTTGCTCCCTTTTTATTAAAAAAGGGAATTTTGGGCCATTAGTACAGGTCTCTTGTTGAATTATGGATCTGAATTATGCAAATTGACAATACAGAGATAACACATATGAAGTCTATATCTTAAATTTTGAGTCTAGCAATTGTATTTTGTCAATTGTATGGTTTCTAAGCATATTTGAACAACAATGAAGATTTCTTGAGTCTATTGTCTCTCTTGTTTTAACATTGTGTTTGAATTATTAATGAAAAGAAACAATCAAGGATCATTTCATTAATCTTCATTGTCATTGTGCTTTGATGTGTGTTTTAATTTAGGCTCTAGTTCAATGAATTAGTTAAAATGCTTTGATTAAATCATGAATTTGTATACATATTTAGTGGATCTAATAATTAGTCATAGAATCTGAGTGTTGATATGTAAATTACAAGACAGTCTCACGTAGATCATGGATGTTTAGAATTAAAATTACCTTATAGTTCAATTCGTTGTGTTTTGACTCCTTGCCCAAAGATATGGCATTGATCGTAGGTATTATTTGTATTTCCCATGGTTCTAATTATCCAATTTGAGAACAATATTCATAAATAATCTTTAATCAATTTACCTTTGTTAAGGTTGGTGTTATGTGGATTCTTAGCTTTAGAGGTACGATTTTTCAAAGGAATTGCCAATTTCTTTGAAGATTTCATTTATTTAGGATTTGAATGAAAATGTAACTATTAATTGTGCATTTTGTTGTATAATTGTGTAGAAAGATTATAGAATGCATATTGTAGGATCACCCTCCTAGGTCTTGCAGAGCCCAAAGTGTAGGAGGGAAGCATCTTAGCTTCCTCTCGTTCATTGGCCAATCATCTCTTGAGTATTTGATAATTGAATTTGGAAAATTCATAGATAATTAGTGGGATCTGCTTGGTTCTTTAAAAATAACCAACTAGTGGAGAAAGACAAGAGTCTTAGAGAAGTTATGGGGGCAGTGATTGCAAGAAAACAAAGTTCTAATTTTTTTCTTGCAGCTGTGATCCTAATAAAATGCTAAGTCCTAATATGAAATGCTAGATAAAAACTAATAATGCAACAAGAGGAAATAAAAAGATAAAAGGGCACCTCAATGATTAGCCTAAAAAAATGGATAACATGGAAGTAAGATAAAATAAATTGAATGTTGTTTGTTATACCTTCTATGCTGCTCTCTCCTTGGTTGACCCTTGATCTTGAAGAGTTGTGTGCTCCTTGGATGACAAGCTATGTTGAATATGCCAATGATATGCAAAATGGATGAAGATGTAATGATGATGAGATGAGAGCTCAAATGGTAAATTTACAAGAGTTTATTTACAAAAGACTTGATCTCTAAATTGAGGAAAATGAGGGGTATTTATAGACTAATTGGAATTCTCTAGAAAATTCAATGATTGAGATTGATCCAACAAGATCAAGATGAAGGGCTATGGTGAGTTGAGGACTCACAAGCCCTCACATCTTGACATGTGGAATGTGAGATATCTTAGGGTAAAGTAATGTAAAAATGAGGTGGAAGAGAAAGACAAGAGGTGGAAGAGAAATACATGAGGTGGATGAAGGACAAGTACTTTCGAGGTACCTTGGGGGATGAGAAGATTTCCTCAAAAAGGAACTTCTTGTCCCCAAATGAGGATGAAAGAGATTTTTGAGAAATTTTAGAATTCCTCAAAAATCTCCATGGGAAAAGGGGAAGTGGTTGGAATAATAAATGTAAATTAAAAATTTGCATTCATTGGACAGTTTATTGGGTAAAAAAAGGTCTCCAAAAAGCTGAAGATTTGTCACATGTGGGTGATGTGACAAGTCCAAAGTTCTAGAAGTCCTTGGCACATGTAAAGTGACACGTCAAGCCTTCTAGAATCTTGCATGGGGGATGGGGAAGACCTTGGAAAGACAAAAGTGAATTAAAAATTCACATGGGGAAGAGAGGAACCTTGGAAAAATAAATGTGAATTAAAAATTCACATGGGGAAGAGAGTCCAGGCTAAAAATGGTAAGTGGAAAGGTTGACCAGAAAAGATAAGCCAAATGTGGCTAATGATTCTGATTAAGGTTGTGCAAATACAGGATTAGGATAATTAATGAGAGATTAGAGGCAAGTGGGAGATTATGGAGGATGTGACACTTAATCAAGATTAAGTGGTGCACATCCCAATCACAGATTAATTAATTTAATCTGGATTAAAAGAGGGTTATGGAGAATGTGACAAGGAGAGAGAAAAAGGGAATTAAAAATTGATTTTAATCCCAATGGGTTAAAAGACTAAATTAAATAATTTGTCATATTTATTTAATTTAGAGAAGAAAAGGGATAGGGTAAAGTATTTAATTTATTTAATTACATATTTTAGAAACTTTAGGCAGAAAATGAAATAATGATTAAATAAATTATTTAATCACTATTAATGAGATAGATGGATAGAGTAGACGATTTTGATCATATGGAAGTGATCAAATTTGGATGTCTACATTTTCCCCCTCTTCAAAGTACCGTTAGAATAACCGTGCTTCGAAGAAAAGAAAGTGCAGATGACTCTATAGAGGAAGTAACCGGAAGATGATGCCCGAGCATGGGGAGGAGGACCCGAGTTGTCTAAATAGTGGGGAATGGATGAAGATGCCCCAATCCTAGAAGGGATTGACTATGGCAAGGAAAATTGGTAAATGTGAAGGGTATGCCCCCTCGAGAGGGTGACGGGGAAAATAAAAGGGTCTCGGGCAATATTTCGATAGGAAGAAATGGATGATATGGTTGAAAAGAGGGCAAAAAATTAGGCAAGTTTGCCTTTTGAACAAAGTCAATCGGACAAACAGGGTGTAAATGGCGGCCCCAGTAAGTGAAGGGATTAATCAGAGGGATAAAATGGTAAATAAAAGGTAAAAATACCTTTTAAAAATGAATATAAGGTAATTTTGAAAATTACCTCACCTCATTTGCACTATAGCAGTTGAGAGAAGAGGAGAGAGAGCAAGCAGACGAGGAGTGAAGATGTTGGGAGATAATGACACTCAAATCGTCCACCGGATAGATAAAGTTCGACAGTCCTACAGACAGCAAGGTGGGCCCCACCAGGTAGGCAACAAAACCCCCTATACATTATTTTTGAAATTTTAATGTATTTGTAGGTGTTTTAGCAAAAATGTAAAACATGGGTTTTGTGGGCGGGAAAAAGCTAAAAAATGGGTAGGAAGAAAATATTAAAATATGAGAAGAAAAAAATTGAGATTTTGTGGGAAAAAAGAAAATTTCGCCGTCGGGGGGCGTATACGCCCCCTGACGGGTGGATCCACCCTAGGCTCAAGGCGAGTCTGCCCCAGGTTGGGCGAATCTGCCCCGACCAGGGGTGGGTCCACCCTGCGGCGGGGCGGACAGGTGCCGCTAACCAAGGGTGGTGCAACCCACGGCCAGCGGCAACGACACCGCCCTGGTCGGCAGGGCCAGGCGCCGCCACGGCCAGCGGCTAGCGATGGGGATAGGCGTTGCCGCGATTAGCAGCGGTGTCACCCAGCCAGGCGGGACAGATCTGCCCCACTACGGGGGCAGGTCTGCCCCGCTGCAAGAGCGATTTGCCCCGCAGGCAGGGGAAAAAGGGAGGGGGAAGAAGAAAAAAAGAGAAAGAAAGAGAGAGAAGAAGGGAGGAAGAAAGGCGTGGCAATAGAAAGAAGAATGTGATGAAGAATTTTGACAAGGGGGATGGTATTTGTGCAGGAGTTTGGTAGATTACGGACTCACGAGCAGAGGCTGGAGGCACTAGCGGTGATGATTGATGCGATGATCGGGGCGGATCACGCAGCTCTAGAGCAGGCGGGGTTACTGCACTTCCTGATATGAGGGCACATCGGGTGATGTTGATAGCCCTGATAGAGCGATGGAGCTCGGCTACATCGACGTTTCATTTGTTGATAGGAGAGATGACAGTGACATTAGAGGACGTATGGCGGATCCTGAGGTTACCGATTGCAGGTTGGTTAGTGAGTGAGGAGGTATCGAGGGGAGCCCAGCTGGATGAGACTATCCTGGTGCTATTCAGTCGAAATGACTTGCCAATTTAGAGGGGGCAGTTAGACATATATAGATGCTTATCCTTAGGGGTGCCGACATTACCACTGTTTCTGTGTTGCCTGATCAGCGGGATGTTGTTGCCAGACCAGAGTAGGTGATTCTGCAGCCTGCGGTACATGGAGGTGATACAACATATAGTCGAGTGGAGGGAGGGGCAGTTTTCTTGGGGGTCATGTGTATTGGCCCAGTTATACTGGGACATGCACATGATTTGTTATCGGGGGATGCAGAGCTTAACGCACAGGACACTACTATAGGTGTGGGGGTGGCAGCATATCTCAGTGACGATACCATAGTGATCAGGGGAGGAGACTTGGATGATAGAGAGCCAGTGGCTTGGCAGTTCGAGGCAACCAGGGGCTGCATCTTACGGTATGAGACACAGGGAGAGGTGGATCAGTGGAGGAGAGTGTTTGATGAGTTACGGGAGGAACACATTGTATGGCGGCCATACATGTATTGGCGATTTAGAGGATGGAGGACCGAGGAGGAGAGACATCGAGGATTCTTTAAATGCAGATGTTTCCTGATCGGGAGCCTAGGCACATAGTGGAGATGCATCATCCAGATAGAGTGATGCGGCAGTTTGGACTCATGCAGAACATTCCAGGAGCATTGATTATGTTTTGTCGGCTTACCAGAGAGGTACCCTGGGGGGTGGCATTGTCAGCGAGAGGCATGAGGGAGACGTGGGTGATGGCAGGTGGGGTCCCCTATCTAGGGAGGTGGGAGGGTCCAGAGGATGCTGGAGTGATAGATCGGTATAATAGGTGGTTTCGTAACCACCGATGGGAGAGGGTTACACCGGAGGTGCCTGTTGTGGGAGCTGCAAAGGGGGGCATAGTATGAGCAGGAGAGGGGATAGGAGGAGGAGCTAGAGCAGGGTGGACATGAGGATGAGAGACAGGAGGATGAGGGACATGAGAGTGGTGGTGTGGAGGAGGGTGTCACTAGAGATCAGCCAGCGAGGAGGGGTAGAGTCAGGAGGAGTCGACGGTCAAAGAGGGTGAGAAGGGCGAGGAGAGTTATGGTAGAGAAGATGGAGGCAGGGGGACTGATGGGGGGGAGGAGAGAGAGGCAGAAGAAGTTGATGGGGGGGAGGAGATAGAGGTAGTGAGATTGGGGAGCAAGTCAGTCGTGGAGATGCTCCGGGTGGTGGAGGGGAGGGAGGCGCAGACAGGGATTGGCAGTAGAGTACGACAGAGGCGGGTGCAAGTGAGAGCCCTAGAGCTGCAGGAGGAGGCGAGGGTAGAGAGTCGTAGGAGGATGCGAGGATCTGAAATCCTCATGAGGGAGCAGAGACGGCGACAAATGTTAGAAGACGTCCCAGGGAGAGGCTCGAGAGTAGTCGACATAGGAGAGTCTAGCCAGTTGAGCAGGAGCCGAGGAGACTGATGAGGGTGGGGAGGAGAGGACAGCCACAGAGGATTTGATTGACGAGCCAGGTAGAGTAGGTGCAGGAGGAGAGAGAGGGGGAGGATGGACCTAGATGTACAGGTGGTGGAGTCTTTAGCCATAGTACCAGCCGCTGCAGTTGATGATCTGGTGATATCATTGAGAGGGGCCCAGGTGAGGATATGCGTGTTAGAGGAGGAGTTGAGGAGGGCAGAGGCGAAGGTGCAGAGGGTGAAGGAGACAGAGATGATAGTGTTTGATCGGGTTGTGGGCCAGCTGACGACAGACATATAGGTGGTCGAGAGAGAGAGGGATGAGGCGCGAGTAGGGATGGAGAGGTTACGGGGGGAGCTGGCTCGGGTGACATGGGATCGAGACAGGCTAGAGGCAGCGATGACCGTTGCTCAGATGTTAGGTCAGCCGGAGTCAGCAGGAGGGGGGAGATGGAGACACTGAGACTTCAGGTGGCAGGATTTTTGGAGGAGAGGACAGCACTGTAGGAGAGGGTATCCATAGCAGAGGCATCTTTAGAGGAGATGAGGGCGAGACTCGAGGCCGCAGAGGTCGTACTAGAGACCGTGTAGTGGGAGAGAAAGAGAGTGCACAGGGACAGGTGCAGGCACTATAGGAGGAGAGGGATAGCATACAGGCACAGATACAGACACTACAGGGGGAGAGGGACAGTGTACAAGTACAGATGCTGGCACTATAGGGGGAGAGGGACAGTGGACTGAGACAGGTCCAGATCCTGCAGTTCCAGAGAGACACAGCAGTGGGCCAGACGGAGAATGTCGAGAGGGACATAGTACAGAGGCAGGCACACTGAGGGTAGGGTGATGGGATAGAGCTAGAGACTATGCGGGCAGAGAGGGAGAGGGCCGCAGAGCAAATACACCTACTGACAGCGGCACAGGAGGCATGGGAGCATGAGTGGCATGCCATTAGCAGAGAGCGGGATAGGTATAGGCATGAGTGGAATGCCGCTCATTTCCAGGCTAGGCAGAAAGATGAGTTCATGCATGAGGCGGCGTACTGGAGGGGTGCGTATGAGCAGGCAGTGCTGGATTCGGCACAACGTACAACACAGTATGTTAGGCAGATACCATAGATGTCGGCACCGTCCCAGTCTTTAGGGACACGGACCAGGGGGTACAGTAATTTCCAACTGGCTCCTTCTCGGTTTGGGACTCCAGGGCATGAGTCTCAGGGGACTCTGACACACAGGGGACCGATACCTGAGTCTCCTCAGAGGTCAGGTGTGGGTAGCTTAGGATAGGTGACAGGATACATGTGTTTTTAACAGGTACCAGATGGTGGTGTAGCACATATTTTTGGATGATGCACCTTATTTTGAACATGATATGGAGGTGATTATGTGGTGACTATATTGTATTATTTTGATGATGATATGTGATGGTCCTCATTGATATTATGTCGCACATTTTTGTGATGTATGGTATGCATATGGTGTTACATTGATGTTCCTTTGATAGCTGATGTATGTTATGCATATGTATATGATGTTTTTGTGTTGATATGGATGTTATGTTATGATGTTAATGATTTACTTATGCATGTGTGGATGATGTGATTATGGGTTATGAATGTTAATGCAATTGATGTAAATGGATATGGAAATGTATGGATAAATTATCATAATGAAGTGAATGAACCTACATGAATTAATGCAATATGGATAAATGAACTTAGTGTATTGATGCAATATGGATAGATGAATGTAAATGAATGGATGTAAATGGAGAAATGAACTTAATGAATTGATGCAATATGGATTTAAATGAATGAATGTAAATGGATAAATGAACTTAATGTGAATGGATAAATGAATTGATGTAAATGGATAAATGAACCTAATTAATTGATGCAAATGGATAAATGAATGGATGTAAATGAATAAATGAACCTAATGAATTGATGCAAATGGATAAATGAATGGATGTAAATGGATAGATGAACCTAATGAATAATGCAAATGGATAAATGAATGGATGTAAATGAACCTAATGCATTGATGCAAATGGATAAATGAATTGATGTAAATATGGGTAGATGAACTTAATGATTGTAGACATAAGTATCAATGGGTAGGTGATAAGCGTAGGGTGTGCGGAGCGCAGTACTTGTCAAGGACCGTAAGGATCCTGAGAAGAAAAGTTAGTAAGAGGGAATGAGAGTTTGCAGAACCAAAATCACGGGTCATAGATGTAGGAGCAAGATAGGATGGAGGGGGAATATGCAATGAGATGAAATGCAACATGAATGCAATTTTCCATCCTTTAGAGCACTAATTTTTTCTATAGCATAAGACATTAGGCATCAGGGTATGTAAACCAAGACGGATTAATGTCTAATGCATAAAACAAACACGACAAACAAGAAGGTTATCCCAATACTCCAAAGTCACGATGACTTTGGTCAGGCCAGGTATTGGAATAACCACAAGCACAAAGGGATGCCCCCACATAACGTAGGATCCGAGAGGAATCCTGGTGGGTACTATGTGGAGCATCCCAACAGACATAAACAACAAAACAATCAAGAGATGTCCGTATGTTAACTAGGAAAAACACACCACAATATGAAGGATCATGGCAATCTTGACTAGTGGTTATAGGGAGCTCAAATGATAAACAAAATCCAAAAGTACTAAAAGATCGTAATCAATTACAAGCGTCCTTTGCCATAAGATCTCAAGGATGGATGGGGTTGATGTGGTCTATTAGGAAGGATGCATCCTGTTAAGACCAATGATGGATACTAAGCTAAAGTGACCTAGATGACGCAAGATAATTGCCATTGGGTAGATTTCTTGATACGAGAAGATCTTGTTTATGAAGAATCAGCGATGATAGGGACATACCTAACAACAAAACAACAAGAGGACAAGACATAACCTAAAGACCTAGGGGCTCAAGGTTTGATCAAAGATCAACCTTGCCTACGTGAAAACGTAGAGCCCTCGCAGTTCAGGAAAAGACCACGATAAAAGAGCAGAAAGTGGACTGATGGAAACCGATGGATGACCAAGACAAACACAAGCCCCGGGGGTAGATCAAAAGATCAACCTTGCCTATGTGCAACCGTAGGGGCAAGGTAGTTCGGACAAGAAAAAAGACCAAGGATGGACAAGATCAAAAAGTGGACCATGAGGACAAATGATGAAGGACAAAATGCCTCAGGGGCCGATCAAAGATTAGCCTTGCCTACGTGCAAGCGCAGAGGCGTCGTAGTTCAAGAGGAGACAATGATAAAAGCAGAAAGAGGGCGATGATGACAGATGATGGAGGACAATGATCGGATGGACCGACCACAAAAGAAGACAAAGAGAAGCCCCAGGGGTGGATCAAATGATCAACCTTGCCTATGTGCAAGCGCAGGGGCAACGTAGTTCAAATAGAGACGCGATGAGACCTAGATGGAGACGAACATGAAGAGGATACAAGCTCCTATTAGGATAATAAGCTTAGGATGTCGGATAATGAATGATGGTCGTCCAATGCTCAACCAGAATATACCAAGCGACGAGGTGATGCAAGCAGATGGGAGGATTTGGGTATTGAGGAATCAGCGGATAAGCCATAAAGTAACCAAGACGCGAGGTAGATAATGATTAAGCCCTATACAAGAGGCACTTGTTGCCAAGTTTTCACCAATCGTACATATCCAAGGTGCCACACAGGGGTGTTTTTCACCATAGGATGAATTATTTCTCTTTACTATTTTTGAATTTTTTTGTATTTTTGACTTTTACCATGAAGGATACCCCAACTGACCTAAGTGTAGAACTTCTTCAGGTGCATGATATTGATGGGTTCCTCCAAGGGATCACCTTCAGGGGTGGAGAGTCTATAGGCACCAGAACCATACTTCGTAGTGATGACATAAGGGCCCTACCAATTTGCTTCAAACTTACCCTTTTTTCTCTCGATCTTGTTGATTCTATTTTAGGACAAATCACCAACATTGAATTGGCGAGGGCGAACTTTCTTATTGTAGCTCCTTTTGAGTCGGTGTTGACAGACTTGTAGATGGTTATAAGCCTTGACCCATTTTTCATCCAGCAATTCCAATTATGTCAGGCGTGCCACTCGGGTGTCTTCATTAGTGATGAGATTCTTGAGGGAGATTCGAAGTGAGGGATTTCAACTTCGATTGGCAACATGGCTTCAGTGCCATAGACAAGAGAGTATGGAGTAGCACCGGTAGGGGTACGGATGGATGTACAGTATGCCCAAAGAGCGGGATGGACATGGAGGTGTCAATCGCGTCCAGTGCTATTAACCATCTTCTTAATGATTTTGATCAATGTTTTGTTTGTTGCTTCTACCTGTCCATTACCTTGGGGTAATAGGGAGTGGACCAACGATGTTGGATATGATAGGTGTCACAAAGGATCTTCATACACTTATTTTTTAATGGCTTTCCGTTGTCGGTGATGATGGTGGAGGGGATACCATACCTACAGAGGATATGGTAGAGGATGAACTTAGAGATCTGAACATCAGTGATTTGAGTGAGTGGAATGGCTTCCACCCACTTGGTGAAGTATTCAGTGGTTGTGATGATAAAGGTGTGTCCATCAAAGGATGGAGGGTAGATCTTACCAATCAAGTCGAAACCCCATTGTGAAAATGGCCAAGGTGTCGTGATGGGTTGCAGGTCTTGTGCTAGAGCGTGAATCAGATCTGCATGTTGACACGGAAGACACTTTTTGACATACTCACAAGCATCCTGTTCCATTGTGGGCCAATAATATCCTGCTCTGAGAATATGTTTGGCTAGGGCCATACCATTAGAATGGGCTCCACAAATATCGCTATGCACTTATGTTAATGTCGTGCGGGCTTCAATTTAGTCTAAACAATGGAGAAGAGTTCCATCATACCCACGTCAATAAAGTGTAGCACCGATAATGGTGTAGCGGGTCGTGCATTGGATAAATGATTTATGTTGGTTTTGTGTGAGGTCAAGTGGGAGGGTGTTATCATGAATATAGGTGTAAATGTCATGGTACCAAGGGGATTTAGGACCTACAATAACACACACCATGTCACTCTTAGGGATATCATACGCTGGGATTAGGAGTTGCTCGACTAGGAACTGACAATTTGTGTAATCTTTTGGCATGTCAAGGAGAGAGCCAATGGTAGCCATAGCATCTGCTGCCTTATTCTGGAGTCTCGAGATCTGCTCAAATTGGATGGTAGTGAAATATTTCTTGAAGTCATCCACCATTCGTTTATAAGGCAACAACTTTTCATCTTTTGTTAGAAACTCATCGTTGACCTATTTTATGACCAACTAGGAGTCACCAAAAACTTGCAGATGAGTGATGTGCCATTGGACTGCAATTATGAGGCCTGTGAGAAGGGCTTCATATTCAGAGATGTTATTGGTGTAGGGAAAATCTAGTCTAAATGATTTCACTATGTAATCACCTTGGGGGGTGATAAGCAAGACTCCTGCCCCCGATCCATTATGAGTGTGTGACCCATCAAAGTACAATGTCCAAGTGGTGGCTTCTGAGACGGAAAATACCCCTTCATCTGGAAATTCAATTTTTATGGGATAGGCGTCCACTAACAGGGCATCTACCAATTGATCTGCTATTACTTGTCCTTTAATGGCCTTTCTATCCACATATTCTATATCAAACTCACTGAGGAGCATGATCCACTTAGCCATTCGACCAGTCAGGGTTGTCTTGGATAGCAGGTACTTGAGGGGGTCAACTTTGGATATCAATTTTATAGGATGGCTAAGCATATAGTGGCATAGCTTTTGTGTGTTGAAGACCACAGCGAGACATGCCTTTTCCATTGGTGAATAATTGAGTTCATAGCCGACCAGTGTTCGACTAATGTAATAAATCGCCCGTTCCCTTGAGGATTCATCATGTTATGCCAATAATGCCCCTAAGGCAACTGATGTGGCAAATATGTACAATAAGAGTGGTTTTCCAGGGATAGGTGGCATCAAGATCGATGGGTGGGCCAAGTATCCTTTGATCATGTCAAAACCCAACTGACACTATTGATTCCACTTGAAGCTAGTGTCTTTCTTGAGAAGGTGGGTGAATGAATGCCATTTATCCGCAAGTTGGGTGATAAACCGATGGATGGATTGTAGCTTCCCTCAGAGGCTCCTTAATTGTTTCAAGTTTCTCGGTGGAGGCATATCCATGATAGCTTTCACCTTAGTCGGGTCAACCTCGATGCCTCTTCGAGAAACTATGAAGCCCAACAATTTTCCTGATGTGACACCAAACACACATTTTTTTGGATTCAGTCGAAGCTTGTACTATTCTAAGCGCTCAAAGATCCTTTTCAGAATGGCAGGGTGCTCTTCTCTAGTTCCAGATTTTGCCATTAGGTCATCAACATAATCTTCCATGATGATGTGGATGAGGTCATGGAATATAACTGTCATTGCCCATTGATATGTGGCCCCCGCATTTTTTAGACCAAAGGGCATGATATTGTAATAGAAAGTACCCCAAGGTGTTGTAAAAGCGGTTTTGTGTTGATCTTCGGGGGCAATCCGGATCTGATTGTAGCTAGAGAAGCCATCCATGAGGGATAGCATCTCGTGTCCTATAGTGATGTCGACCAACATGTCGATGTTAGGCAAGGGGAAGTCGTCTTTTGGGCAGGCTTTGTTAAGATCTTGGAAATCCATACAAATTCTGATGTCTCCATTGGGTTTTGCAACAGGTATTATATTGGAGATCCAATTAGAGTAATCAATGGGTCAGATAAAACCAACATCCAGTAACTTTTCTATTTCTTTCTTAACCAATAATGCCACCTGCGGATGCATCTTTTAGAGCTTCTGCTTGACAGGTTTGGCCTCTGGACAAACATCTAGATGGTGTACAACAAGATTAGGATCTAGGCCAGGCATATCAAAGTAGGCCCATGCGAAGTTGATAACCCCTTCTTGGAGAATGTGGACAATGGTGCAATATTCTTCTTCAAATAGAGATTTGGCCACATAGGTGATCCTTGGAGTTTCTTCTGTCCCCAAATTCATGCCTTGTGTTTCTTCAATGAGAATTGAAGATTGCTCAGATAATTATGTTCCTACAAGGGGAAGATGAACGTCCCCATCTTCCAATGCCGTATTAAGGTTTTCACTGTTAAATACATCCTTTGTTTTTACTTTTTCATAGTCAAAAAGTGCCTCGGTGAGGTTTTCACTTGATGACCCATTTTTCTTTTGTTTCTTTTTGTTTTTCCGATTAGGGCGTTCATCTTCCCCCAATCCCATTAGATGTACGTAGGTATCCTCTGAGGGAAATGTACTGACAGGTGCACTACCTTGTAGGTCATGATTGATAAGCTCAAGATGTTTAAGGGATAAAGTATGGTACAAACAAATAAGCATTCAAACATGGCGGGGAGGTCAATGTGATTTAGATCATCGTATGCGTGTATGATGGACTCTTCCTCCGGTATGTCTTTGAGGGAACCGTTGTCAACACTAACATTGTTAGAAATGCTAGAGGATGTTGCAGGACCCTTCTATTTGGTATCATAACCCAAGCCCAAATTTCTTGGTCCGATGGTACTTGCTTCAATGGGCAGACATTTTCCTTGTTCTTCTGCACCAAGGCCTCTGCCTTGGTAATGACACTTTTCAATGAACTTGGAGGCACGTGGATAGACTTATTGAAAGTATTCAATAAGGGGACGTGGTGGTTCAGGTTCCTCCTGATAAACCCACTAACTGATATCTTGGTCCATTTGATCCTGGAGGGATCCCAAATCATTGAATGTTGTTGACCCCATGTTCTTGGAAGTGAGGGTAAGTGTCTTTTCTTCCATTTTTGGTAGTGGGAGAATTGGTTGTCCATATGTGCGGGGTGAAGGTGGCATGGTTGCCACATTGAGTGTGGTATGCATTTCTTATTCGCCACATCCCTTATCTATGATCTAGACCTTGGTGACGGTGGAAGTAGGTGTGGATGATGGTGGGGATGAAGTGTTAAGTGTATTGGTGGATGGGACAGGATCAGATGTTGGGGATGCCCCCATTTCGACTCCTGGGCAGTAATGTGAATGTGGAAAAGAAGCTTCCAAGGCATGACAATATTCAAAAGGCTGAGGGTCGGCTTGTATGGTGACTTCCATTCCTTGAAATGGGAACTTTAAGCATTGGTGATAGGTGGATGGGATGGCTTGCATAGAATGAATCCATGGACGGCCAAGAAGGATGTTGTATGGAAGTTCAAGGTCCAGAACATGACACATAGTGTACTGTATAGCGGGGCCCACTTGAATAGGGAGGAAAATAACTCCTTCAGAATCTCGCTCTGCATTATCATAGGCCTTTATGGTGATAACTTATTTTCTGAGATCAGCCTGGGTGTAGCCAACCTGTTGTATGAATTTTAATGTACAAAGATTTAGGGCTGAACCATTATCTACAAGTACCCTTTTTACTTTTTGACAATTGACACCGACCTCGAGATGGAGGGGGCGGTTGTGGCTTGAATCAAGATGTGGCATGTCCTTTTGGCTAAAGGCTAACTGGTAGGTTGATGAGAGATTGCCTACCAATGCTTGAAATTGGGTAGGGTCAATATTATCAGGCACTTGTGTGCTTTGCAAAGCCTTAGTTAAGATATCTTGATGTACGAGGGATGACTTAAGCAGATCCAAAATGGATATTTGGGTTGTAGTCTTACCTAGATGGTCTAGGATGTTGTATTGGGAATTGGCAGATGGTCATTGGGTAGATGGAGGTGCTGCTGGGACTATGATGTAGGTTCGTCGAGTAGTAACAACACATTGTGGATCCTTTCCTTTAACATGTATCATGGATACACGTGGCTCCACTTGTTCTACATATGAAACCACACCTTGATAATTGTATGGCACATTTTTGTAGCTGATATTATTGGTACTGTTATTTTGTGTGTTATTATTGCTAGGTCCAGGACTTGAGTTGGACGTACTAGGACCCTGATTATGGTTAGGAAAGGCATTTTGATATATTTGTAATTGAGCATTGGACGAAGATGCTGCATTAGCATCTACATGGATTTCACCTCGATCGATGAGACCTTGAATGTAGATTTTTAGGCCTTGACATTTATCTAAGGTATGTCCCTTAATCTTGTGAAATTCACAGTATTCGTTGTCTTTAAACCAAGCAGGCTTGGTTTTAGACATATCGAGAGGCTTGGTGACATGATATGTGATGGGGTAATTAGCTTGAAGCAGCTTGTTAAACACCACACTAAGGGGTTCGCCCAACTGAGTGAACTGTCACTTGTTTCCCCCTTGGTTGTTTTGGTTAGATTGTGGTCGTGGTGCCCCTTGAGGGACAAATATGGTGGTTTGGACTGATGATTGTTGTTGAGGAGGGTACCTTTGCATGGTGGTGGCCACTTGAACCTATTTGGTGTCAGTGACACCGTCATTGACAGAGTTCTTATTTCTATTCCAGTAACGAGGTTTATCCCCAAAGGATTTCTCTCTATCATAATTGAAATGTTTGACTTGCCCTTTCACAACAAGGGCTTGTTCCAAGATGGGATCTTTCTCCACATGTCCCGCAAAGGTGGTGATACAATGGAGTTGGAAATTGTGAGCCATATCTAGGTGGGAATTTTTGATGAATAACGTGACCATATCTTTTTCTGTTGGTGGGGATTTCATCCTGCTAGCCAAGGCACGCCATCTTTGCAAGTAGCTTGCAAAGGTCTCTCTATCACGTTGTTTTTCTTTGAGGAGATCAAGTGTGTCAATATCTTTCTCTAGATTAAAAGAGAAGTGAGAGATAAACTGTTCAAAAAATTGTGCAAAGGTTTTGATGGATCCCTTTTCAAGACTCGTAAACCAATTGAGGGCAACCCCTTGTAGAATTTTAGGGAAAAGTCGGATAAGATAGTTATTGTTATGCATGACCTCTTGGAAATGAGCATAAAATTCTTGAAGGTGAGCTTTAGGATCCTTGGTTCCTTTGTATTTATCGAATTTGGGAATCTCAAAATGTTTGGGAAAAGGAACCAAGGAGATGGAGGGATCAAAAGGATAAGGACATATGTCCTCAAACTTGAATGATTGTTTACCCGCTCCAGCTTGCAAGTCCCTTAATGTTGCTTTTACTTCCTCTAAGTCCTTGTTGACAGGAGTCGCGGGAGTCAAAATGGATTGATTATAAGGATAATATTGTGGATATGATGAGGATGGCCCTACCATTGTTGGATCATAAATGGGTTGAGTTGGATATGAATGCGTTGGTTGATTGTAGGTGGATTGATAGTTGGATGATTGATTGTGTTGAGTGGGAGCCACTTGTTGCTAATAGTAGGAAACAAAAGAGGGGTCATGTTGTTGTATAGTGTTTTGGTAATACGTGGAGGAGGGCCTCTTTGTTGATGTGATGATGGTTGTTGGTAATATGAAGTTTAAGGTGCCCCCTATTGGTGAGTTTGTTGTTGTTGAAAGTAGGGCGGATAGGATTGGTATTGTTGTGCAATGGTGGGTTGTTGCATGGCATATGGGTATGGATTTGATGTTTGTTGGTGGAGATTGTGAAAGATTGGTGTAAAGTGGCGGTTGGGTATGTGTTTGGTTTTGCGGATTCTGATGAGGATTCGTGTGGGATGGAACAGTATATGTGCTTGTGGGATGATAGAGGTACTTAGTAAGTGGATTATGATGTGTTTCTATAGGGATATGTACATGTTGTTGTGGAGGACGTTGTTGTTGTTGATGAGGTGGGTGAGATAAGATATGTTGTTGTTGTTGAGATGCGTGAGATGGAATTTGTTGTTATTGCTAAGATGGGTGAGGTGAGATGTGTTGTGGTTGTTGAGATGTATGTTGCACCATTGGATGTGATGGTTGTGTGAGAACGAAAGTGTGTTGCGGATGTTGTGGATGCAAGTGTTGAGATGAAGCTATAATAGTAGCAACATGTGGTGGTGCTGGTAGTGTGGTGGATTGGTGTGGATTATTTGGAGGTTGTTGAAATGCAGGAGGTAGCACATTGGTAAGTGGAGGTGTGCCCCCAATATTAGAATATGGGGGAGGATGTGGTGGAGCAAATGGGATGTATGGCGACATGCCATAGGTATGAGGATCATTAGGATCAGATGGTGGAATAGAAGATGTTGTGGTTGGAAGACGAGGATATTCTTGGACTTGATGGATAACAGCATTTCCAAGTTCGGGGTGGTACCAATTTTCAGTGGGTGCACCTTCAAGAACATAGGAATTTTTAGGAACATTTTGTGAGGTTTGTGGGTCAACAAATGGGGGAAGGGCATATTGTGATGTATTGAAACTGGATGGCGGTTTGACTCCCTTCATGAGTAAGGTGGAAAGGATCTTATCCCCACGTTTGTTTAGGAGATGATCCGTCATTTGGACATTGGCAGGATTACTGAGATATTCATCAATGCTGACTTCGGGTTGATTGACCATGTTTTCGTCACTAGGTGGTGTGATATTTTGGATGTCGGTGTTTGATTGAGATGAGACGCCTTGAGTTTGTTAGTCTACCATTTGCTTTTTTGTTTGTGAACGGGTTTGAACGGGCATGAACGTGCAAAACAACTAGGTGATTTCAAGATGCAATCTCTAAAGGATGATCTAGGTGATGATTTGGATTGATTGATTTAGATTGGATGGTAGATCAATTGATAATGTATCAATTTGATGATTGGGATTGGGATTGGATTGATTGGATGATGAGATTTTGATTGGATTTGGATAGATTGGATTGGATTGATGATGTATCAATTTGATGATTGGATTGAGGATTGAATTGTTTGGATCAAATGATGATGTATCAATTTGATGATTGGATTGTTTGGATCAATTGATGATGTATCATTTGGATGATTTGGATGAGGATTGATTTGATTGGATCAAATGATGATGTGTCAATTTGATGATTAGATTGATGATTGGATTTTTTTGGATCAAATGATGATGTATCAATTTGATGATTGATTTGATTGTATCAATTGATGATGTATCAATTGGATGATTTGGATGAGGATTGGATTCGATTGGATCAATTGATGATGTATCAATTGGATGATTTGGATGAGGATCAGATTTGATTGGATCAATTGGATAAGATTGGATTTGATGGATCAAATGATGATGTATCAATTTGATGATTGGATTTGATGGAGGGGATCCTAAAACCTGATTTGGAAATCACCCTAAGTGACTTATGATGTTGGTTGACAGATTAAATCAATGATCACGGTGTCGAATCCACCTTGAGATGGAAGGGGATTGATTTGGGCCAATGACGTTGACTTACAACACAAATTCGCCTCAAGATAGAAGTGGATTGATTAGGTTGAAGACAAGGATTGATTATGTAGGATAATGATCAACTTAACGCTTTGGTCAATTCGGGAAATAACTCCTAAAACAAGGTTTAAGGGATTTTGTGTTAAGAGATGATTAATGCAAATGGAAGATGTGCTGTTGAAGATATTCAGGTTTCACGATAAGATGGGTATTCCAAATGGTGGAATGATCAATGTGGTAAATGGACATTTTAGAAAGGTCAAATGGAGGTTTGGAATGATCAAATGGCTATTTGGATTGGTTAGATGAGTGTTTAGAATGATCAAATGGTCAAATGGAGACTTTGGGGGTTCAAACAGAGGTTTAGAATGGTCAAATGGATGAAATTATCCGTTCAGCAGGGTGTTTCCGTACTTCTATAGTAAAAACTGTCAGAAACATTGGATCGCAGGGGCGTATCCGCACTTCTGCAAAAAAAAATGCTGAAACAGGGGGGCAAGTTCGCCCCTCTGCAATCGAAAATGTTGAAACAGGGGGGCAAGTTCGCCCCTTTGCAGTGGAAAATGCTGAAATAGAGGGGAAAGTTTGCCCCTCTGTAAGAACAACGACTTGGTTTGGAATGAGGGATTATGGCAAGGACTTGAAATGACTCAATGAAGGTTTGACTTATCAAAATTTACTGGTTTTCACAGAAAGACACTTTGAACAAGCATAATCCTATAATTAGTGTTAAGGGGTATAGTCGACAAAGGTCTTATTCTAGGATGAACAAGGTTTCTAGGGAGTCCTCGATATACGCTCGGTACGTGAGGCACAACTGTGAACACCAGTCTGTCACAAGCGTGAGTCGGGAGCCCTAGTGAGATACTAAAAGGCTCGGACCAAATCTTCACATCTATCTAGGTATCACCCTAGCTTCAGCGCTTCGCCAATTACGACGCAACCGGATTGGGGTACAGCTTTGGCTCTCCCCCCTTTATATACCCTGCCGATACGCATGGTTGGGATCATCCCTTGGGGTGATGAAATCCCCAAGCAGGTCCCGCTAAGAAGAAGACACTAATTGTTTCCAACTACCCCCCTCGGATCCGCACAAAGTGCAAAGGGGAAAGGTGAAAACAAATTAATGCCCCCTTAGGGTAAAATAAATAAAACAAACACAGCAAGCAGTAAATGTTACTTTCCCCTATTTATACTAAGTAAATAGATAAATCAGTAAGGAAAGACTTCAAAAATTAGAATAAAACAAAGGCCCTGCAATCAAATGTTAGTTGTTTTATCTTTTTGCCTTTGTGATTTTTAGCAAAATACTCAAGATATCAGCAAGAAATCTAGCTTCACCCACCAACAAATAAGGTTAGAGGATTAGTGCACAAAACAACAAAAGAAAGAACAAAAACGAAGCTAAAATGCAACTTTTTTACCTTCTCGAATGTGTGGTTAAGGGAAAATCCGCCCCTCTACAGTGAAAAATGCTAAATCAGGTGGGCAAATCCGCCCCTTTGTAGAAAATAGTTAGCAAAAAGATGTCAGAACACGGGGGCGTATCTGCCCTTCTGCAGAAAATAGTTAAGCAAAAACTTCGGATTGTGAGGGCGTATCCGCACTTTTGCAGAAAAATAGTTAGCAAAAATGTTAGATTGCAGGGACGTATCCACACTTCTATAGTAAAATTGTTACTAAAAATGTTAGTTTGCAAGGGCGTATCCGCACTTCTGCAGAAAAAAATTAGGTAAAAACTACGGATCGTGAGGGCGTATCCGCACTTCTGCAAAAAAATAGTTAGCAAAAATTTTGGATTGCAGGGGCGTATCCGCACTTCTGCAATAAAACTGTTAGCAAAAATGTTGGATTGCAGGGGCGTATCCGCACTTCTGCAATAAAACTGGCAGAAAAGTCGGATCGTGAGGGCGTATCTGCCCCTCTGCAGCACCCATGAAGGCAAATCCGCCCCTCTACGACCTGAACCTACAAACAAGCTTAACAACAGCAAACATAAAATAAATAAACCCTTTTGTGGGTCCCACCAAGCATGCCAAAAATGTGATCTTAATAAAATGCTAAGTCCTAATGTGAAATGCTAGATAAAAACTAATAATGCAACAAGAGGAAATAACAAGATAAAAGGGCACCTCAATGATTAGCCTAAAAAAATGGATAACATGGAAGTAAGATAAAATAAATTGAATGTTGTTTGTTATACCTTCTATGCTGCTCTTTCCTTGGTTGACCCTTGATCTTGAAGAGTTGTGTGCTCCTTGGATGACAAGCTATGTTGAATATGCAAATGATATGCAAAATGGATGAAGATGTAATGATGATGAGATGAGAGCTCAAATGGTAAATTTGCAAGAGTTTGTTTGCAAAAGACTTGATCCCTAAATTGAAGGAAATGAGGGGGGGTATTTATAGGCTAATTGGAATTCTCTAGAGAATTCAACGGTTGAGATTGATCCAACAAGATCAAGATGAAGGGATATGGTGAGTTGAGGACTCACAAGCCCTCACATCTTGACATGTGGAATGTGAGATGTCTTAGGGTAAAGTGATGTGGAAATGAGGTGGAAAAGAGAGATAAGAGGTGGAAGAGAAGTACATGAGGTGGATGAAGGACAAGTACCTTTGAGGTACCTTGGGGGATGAGAAGATTTCCTCAAAAAGGAACTTCTTGTCCCCAAATGAGGATGAAAGAGATTTTTGAGAAATTTTAAAATTCCTCAAAAATCTCCATGGGAAAAGGGGAAGTGGTTGGAATAATAAATGTAAATTAAAGAATTTATTGGGTAAAAGAAGGTCTCCATAAAGCTGGAGATTTGTCACATGTGGGTGATGTGACAAGTCCAAAGTTCTAGAAATCCTTGGCACATGTAAAGTGAAAAGTCAAGCCTTTTAGAATTTTGCATGGGGGATGGGGAAGACTTTGGAAAGACAAAAGTGAATTAAAAATTCACATGGAGAAGATAGTCCAAGCTAAAAATGGTAAGTGGAAAGGTTGACCAGAAAAGGTAAGCCAAATGTGGCTAATGATTCTGATTAAGGTTGTGCAAACACAGGATTAGGATAATTAATGAGAGATTAAAGGTAAGTGGGAGATTAATGAGGATGTGACACTTAATCAAGATTAAGTGGTGCACATCCTAATCACAGATTAATTAATTTAATCTAGATTAAAAGAGGGTTATGGAGAATGTGACAAGGAGAGAGAAAAAGGGGAATTAAAAATTGATTTTAATCCAAATAGGTTAAAAGACTAAATTAAATAATTTGTCATATTTATTTAATTTAGAGAAGAAAGGGATAGGGTGAAGTATTTAATTTATTTAATTACATACTTTAGGAACCTTAGGTAGAAAATGAAATGATGATTAAATAAATTATTTAATCACTATTAATGAGATAGATGGATAGAGTAGACGATTTTGATCGTATAGAAGTGATCAAATTTGGATGTCTACATTTTCTCCCTCTTCGAAGTACCGTTAGAATAACCCTGTTTCAAAGAAAAGAAAGTGCAGATGACTCTATAAAGGAAGTAACCTGAAGATGATGCCCGAGTGTGGGGAGGAGGACCTGAGCTGTTTGAATAGTGGGGAATGGATGAAGATGCCCCAATCCTGGAAGGGATTGACTATGGCAGGGAAAATTGGTAAATGTGAAGGGTATGCCCCCTCGAGAGGGTGACGGGGAAAAAAAGGGTCCCGAACAACATCTCGATAGGAAGAAACGGATGGTATGGTTGAAAAAAGGGTAAAAAATTAAGCAAGTTTTTCTTTTGAATGAAGTCAATCGGACAAACAGGGTGTAAATGGCGACCTCAGGAAGTGAAGGGATTAATCAGAGGGATAAAATGGTAAATAAAAGGTAAAAATACCTTTTAAAAGTGAATATAAGGTAATTTTGAAAATTACCTCACCTCATTTGCACTATAGCAATTGAGAGAAGAGGAGAGAGAGCAAGCAGATGAGGAGTGAAAATGTCGGGAGATAATGACACTAAGAGCGTCCACCAGATAGATGAGGTTCGACGGTCCTACAAACAGCAGGGTGGGCCCCACCAGGTAGACAACAAAACCCCCTATACGGTATTTTTGAAATTTCAACGTATTTTTAGGTGTTTTAGCAAAAATGTAAAACATGGGTTTTATGGGCGAGAAAAAGCTAGAAAATGGGTAGGAAGAAAAAATTAAAAAATGAGAAAAAAATTGAGATTTTGTGGGGAAAAAAAATTCGCCGGGATATACCGACGGGCGATCCTACTGGTTGGCAACCACCCCAGCTGGAGGTCCCGGAGGGGTGAATCCGCACTGCCGCCGACGAGGCCGCCCTGGCTGGTAGAGCCAGGCGCCACTGCGGCCAGTGACTAGCAGCGGCGCTGCCCAGCCAGGTGAAGCGGGTCCACCTCGGCTGCTCGAGGGCGGGTTCGCCTTGTTGTAGGAGCGGTGCGCCCCGCAGGCAGGGGGAAAAAGGGAGGGGGAAGAAGAAAAAGAGAGAAAGAAAGAGAGAGAAGAAGGGAAGAAGAAAGGCGTGGCAGTAGAAAGAAGAATGTGACGAAGAATTTTGGCAAGGGGGATGGTATTTGTGCAGGAGTTTGGTAGATTACAGACTCACGAGCGGAGGTCGGAGGCACTGGTGATGACGATTGATGGGATGACCGGGGTGAATCACGCAACTCTAGAGTAGGCAGGGTTACTGCACTTAGTGCAGTTTCATGAGATGAGGGCACATCGAGCGATGTTGACAGCCTTGTTAGAGTGATGGAGCTCGGCTACGTCGACGTTTCATTTGCCGACAGGAGAGATGACAGTGACATTGGAGGATGTATGGCGGATCCTAAGATTATCGATTATAGGTCGATTAGTGAGTGAGGAGATATCGAGGGGAGCCCAGCTGGATGAGACTATCTTGGTGCTATTTGGGCGAGATGACTTGCTGATTCAGAGGGGGCAATTAGACATAGATAGATGCTTATCCTTAGGGGTGCTGGCATTACCACTATTTTGTGTTGCCTGATCAGCGGGATTTTGTTGCCAAACTGGAGTAGGCGATTCTGCAGCCTACGGTACATGGAGGTGATACGACATATAGTCGAGTGGAGGAAGGAGCAATTTTCTTGGGGGTCATGTGTATTGGCCAAGTTATAACGGGACATGCACGTGATTTGTTATCGGGGGATGTAGAGCTTGAAGCACAAGACGCTATTGCAGGTGTGGGGTGGCAACATATCTCAGTGACAAGACCCATAGTGATCAGGGGAGGAGACTTGGATGATAGAGAGCCTGTGGCTTTGTATTTTGGGGCAGCCAGGGGCTGCATCTTACAGTATGAGACGCAAGGAGAGGTGGATCAGTGGAGGAGAGTGTTTGATGAGTTACGGGAGGAGCACATTGTATGGCGGCCATAAATCTATCGGCAGTTTAGAGGATGGAGGACCGAGGAGGAGAGACATCAAGGATTCTTTAGATGCAGATGTTTCTTGATCGGGAGCTCGGGGCACATAGTGGAGATGCATCATCCAAACAAAGTGATGCGGCAGTTTGGACTCATGCAGGACATTCCAAGAGCGTCGATTATGTTTCGTTGGCTTACCAAAGAGGTACCCTGGGGGGCGGTGTTGTCAACGAGAGGCGTGAGGGAGACATGGGTGATGGCAGGTGGGGTCCCCTATCCAGGGAGGTGGATGGGTCCAGAGGATGCTAGAGTGACAGATTGGTATGATCGGTGGTTTCGTAACCACCGATGGGAGAGGGTTACATCGGAGGTGCCTGCTATGGGAACCGCAAAGGGGGGGCAGAGGATGAGCAGGAAGGGGGACAAGAGGAGGAGTTGGAGCAGGGTGGACATAAGGATGAGAGACAGGAGGATGAGGGACATGAGAGTGGTGGTGCGAAGGAGGGTGTCATTGGAGATCAGCCAACAAGGAGGGGTAGAGTTAGGAGGATTCAATAGTCGAGGAGGGTGAGAAGGGCGAGGAGAGCTGTGGTAGAGAAGATGGAGGCAGGGAGAGTTGATGGGGGGGAGGAGAGAGAGGCAGGAGGAGCTGATGGGGGGGAGGAGATAGAGGTGGTGAGATTGGGGAGTGATTCAGATGTGGAGATGCTCTGGGTGGTGGAGGGGAGGGAGGCACAGACAGGGATTGGCGATAGAGCATGGCGGAGGCGGGTGCAGGTGAGAGCCCTAGATCCGCAGGAGGAGGTGAAGGTTAGAGAGCCGCAGGAGGATGTGAGGGTCTGAGATCCTCATGAGGGAGCAGAGAGGGTTACAAATGTTAGAGGATGTACTAGGGAGAGGCTCGAGAGTAGTCAACAGAGGAGAGTCCAGCCAGTTGAGCAGGAGCCGAGGAGACTGATGAGGGTGGGGAGGAGAGGACAACCATGGAGGATTTGGTTGACGAGTCAGGCAGAGCAGGTGCAGGAGGAGAGAGAGAGGGGGAGGTGATGGACCTAGATGTATAGGTGGTGGAGCCTTTAGCCATAGTACTAATCGCTGCAATTGATGATCTGGTGATGTCACTGAGAGGGGCCCAAGCGAGGATATGCGTGTTGGAGGAGGAGTTGAGGAGGGTGGAGGCGGAGGTGTAGAGGGTGAAGGAGATAGAGATGATAGTGTTTGATTGAGTTGTGGGTCAGCTGACAACAGACATGCAGGTGGTCTCGAGAGAGAGGGATGAGGCGCGAGTAGGGATGGAGAGGTTACAGGGGGAGCTGGCTCAGGTGACATGGGACTGAGATAGGCTAACAACCTCAAAATGCCTTGCAAATTCCAATTCAAATCATAAATGATTATCTATTCTACTAACAACCTCATCCAACTTCTTTTCCGGACTTCATACTCATCAAAGCAATCAGCCTAATAATCTTCAAGGCTAGGTTGGTGATAGAAATTAGGGCTTAATTTCATATTATTCTTAATATAATATTTTGAATCAAAATGAAATCACTCCTCATATGAAAGCATATTATACTTAGACAGTTCCTTTTTGATATTTAGGGCATCATACATTGATTGACAATTGTAAGAACCAAAACCAAAAGGAAAATGAGTTGTTAATCTTTTCCTACCCTGGCATAACCTATTCACATCAGCCAATTGACTACTTACTTTTATGATCACCCACTTTTCCTCAGGGTACTTAGGCAATTTAATCAGAAATCTTACATATCCACCAACCCTAATATAAGAGAATCTCTAAAACTGGATAAAATGGCCATCATAGGAGTTCACAAATTGCATTGCTTCAGGTGATAGCCACATTACGGGGCATCCCTATAATTCTTTGACCATTCTCATAGTGAAGGTGTCAGTCACTCTCTTGAAATGTTGAAAGCTCTTTTGAAGCTTTAATTTATCAAAATAATCATAAATAGGCACTTTTTTCTGGAGGCAAATCACTTGGTCTCAATCTAGGCCAAGGTCTAGTGTTGGTGATGGCGTATATCAAATATGAGGACATGTAGAAGAACTTGTTAAGAGTAAAGAATTATATTAACTCATGCAGGCGATCACTAATAATTTATTCCCAATCCAAGAGTTGTTCTCCGCTCAACATAATCTAGATGAAGAAATACGTCCATTCCTCAAACCCATGAACATCTTCATTTCCCCTTACCCTGTGTTGGAGCACCACAATGTCGGCCACTTCTTCCACAAAGTGAGTCATGTGCAATTTTTGAGGCAATTGGGACTTACCCCTCTTAGTCTTGGCCAACCAATGCTTTGCTAATTCATTCCTATAAACCCCTTTCTTTGCAAAGAACTTAATTTGAGAATTCATCATGTTCATTGGTGAATACTCATCCTTTTCTAGAATCCTTAGGCAAGACACAAAGGTGGACCTCTGGACTTTCAGAACTAGTCGATCATCTTTTGTCCTAACCTCTTATGTCTATGAATTATAATGCCTAATGCATTCTAAAATGAGTTTGAGGCATTGCACAACTAAAGGAAGTGTGACAACTTCAACTAACCTGCTATCTATCACTCATTCAATGATGGGAAGTGGATTGGGTTTATTGAATTTACTTTGTAATTCATCCAAACATACATGCTTTAGACGAGTATCACAAATTTTTGGTCACTCATAGGTTAGCCCAAATAAATATTCATAACCCGCATATTTAACCCTTACCATGGATGAGATTTTATAGCTCAAACAATAGATACCCTTCTAAAATATAGACAAAAATAATCTAGGAGAGCAAACTAAAATAGGTGAATACTATAAATACCTCAATGGTGAATCCTGCAGCTAAAATTTTTACCTCATCTGGCTCATCCTTGAAGAATTCGTCACAATGAGAATGTTTGTCCAACACTTTAAACCTTCTTAAAACTTCATGGAAAAACATGGGATTAGATGAGAATTTAATGTCTTAAAACCTTCACAACACGTGGTAGCTGTCACTTCACCATTTTCAATATAATTGTCTTTCAAATTTGAAAATAAACATCTATAATCGGCCAAGTGGGGGGTTCGACGAACTACACAAAAGTGCACCTGAGCCGACTAACATGTCAATATGCTACCTAATCATCATACAAGCAATAAGGGAAAGTTCAACAAACAACACAACACTACCCGAGTAGGGAACACGAAAAAGTGATATAAAATGAGCTCAAGCGGCCTGACAGGGGGTTCAATGAACTATACAAAACACCGCCTGTGTTCAAAAGATTACATAAAATACCGCCTAAGTAGGAATTTTCAGCTTATAAGTTGCTAGATGACTTTCAAGGCACAAGGCAAAAATATAAGGTAACAGTGGCTCTAATTAGGGATGAAGACTAATCAGGATGAAGAAATGAACCTAGACCCAGATTAGTATGATCAATGCCTTATCCATTGGGAAATAGAATCGGCTAAAGGGAAACATACTCTCTATCACTCAGAAAAAAAAACCAAAACCCTAAACTAACTATGTACAAAAAGGAGGGGTGCAACAAAAATCAAAGTTGATAGAGCTTCAGATCTTTCCCATTATAAGGAATAGGCAAGGGGTTCCCATCAGGATATGTGAGATGATAAGTATTAGGCCCATACTCATGAGTGATTTTAAAATAGCCAATCCAGAGTGAATCAAACTTCTTATGGGCGCCTTTGGGCTCTCTACGCTTGTCTCATAGTATAACTGAATCTCCAACCATAAACTTTCTCGATCTGGATTTTTTGTCAAAAATATTCTTGACCTTTGCCTGATGTATGGTTATCTTATCGACCATCTCTTCCCATTGTTCCTAAAGCTTAGTCAAACATAAAAGCCTTCTTTCCAGGGCATCGTTGAATTCAACCTCCTCAATAGCAGTTTGTAATCTACAGACTGACAATTCCAATGAAAGAGGAAGTACACTTTCTACCCCATATACTAGCTTGAAAGGGGTCATCCCAATGGCCTTCTTAGGAGTCATCTGGTCTACCCACACAGCTTCATATAGTCTTTTATGCCAATCTTTCTAGTTTTCATCAACTAATTTCTTGATAATATTTATCGTTTTTGTTATTGGACTCTGCCTAACCATTCACTTGAGGGTAATAGTCAGCCGAATCAGATAGGGAGATTCCATAATCATAACAGAAAAGAAAAATATCACTAGAGGAAAAATTGGTCACATTATTAGCAACGAGCTTGTTTGGGACTCCATACTCGACAGAAATATTTTCTTTAATAAACTTACAGACTACTTCAAAAGTGGGTCTTTTAACTAGGATTGCTTCCACCCACATGGTAAAATAATCAGTGGTTGTGATGATGTAAGTATGGACTCCACTAAACTGTGGGTTGATTGGGCCTATGAAATCAAGACCCCATTACTAAAATGGTCCATCGATAACTACAGGCTTAAGTGGTAAGGTTGCTAACTAAGGTCTTCCTATAAACAACCTACACTTTTCACATTTGGCCACCCAGTGATAAGCGTCTTTGAACATCCCAAGCTAGTAGTAACCATGCCTTATAATTTTGAAAGAAGTCATGGTGGAAGAGAAGTAACCTCCATAAGCCTCATTGTGGAAAATAGTAAGCAAACGTTCTTGTTGAACCTTATCCACACACTTCAAGAAAGTCCCATCTATACCGTGTTTGTATAAGGTGTCACCCCAAATAACTTACTTAGCTGCTTTCAATTTTAAATTATTTTTCTGCTTACCTGTGAGGTGCTTGGGGCATGTTGTACCCAAAATAATTTTTTTGCATTTTTCTTAAATTGAGCTAAATCATGCAAAAATGTCATCAAAAGTCTATTTTAGGTCAAACCAAACATAAGGTTTTTGTGGGTTTCTGTAAGGAACATATCTATAAAATTCTAAAAAAATGAAAGTTAGGGTTTTGTACCCCTATTTTTAGGGAAACCCCTGAAAACAGGACCTTCCCAAAAATGATTGAAAATGATTTTGATAGGATTAATCAACTTCACGATCACACTGGTCAAGTCAAAATCATCAAAAAACATGTTTTACTCTGGTGGGTCTATTGTTTTTTTCAAGAACATAATTAGGAGCTTTGCAACCATTAATGGCATATTGACCAATACCAGGTGCTAAAAGCTAAGCTTCAACAAGGAAACCATCATGGAAATACTTTGAAAAGATTTTATCTCATGGAGGGGATTCTCAAAATCAAAAAATGTAAAAATGACTAACTTTGAAAAAACCAATGCCTTGCTACCAAAGAGGACAGGCAGTGTAATAAAGCAAAGGTGCCCCTATTGAAGAAAGGCACCCTTGAACAAGAAGATCCTGATGTAACTTTCAAGAGGAATTGTCTTAGGATGATCTCTTCAACAACTTAGCCTCACAACGAAACTCTCAACTAGCCTACAAGACATATCAAATGACAACAACAGTTGATCATCAGAGCATGCACAATTAGTAGAAAATAAATGCATAACAAAGCAATGGAACCCCTGTTGGCCAGGGACGCCCTTGAATCTGAGGCACCTGATGAAGTTTCCAGTCACTATTGTATACATGGCATCTACTCATCTCTCTCTCAACTTCACGATCAATCCAACTACGTGTCCACATGACCTGTCAAGTAATCAAAGGAAGAGATCAAGTAGAAAACACCTAACGGTGGAAGCTATAGGAAGAATGCCAAGAAATTGGTGAAGTGTTGGTCAAAAGAGCCCCAACTAAAGAAAGGCACCCACCTTTTTGAGAAGTCAGATGCAACTTATTAGATTAGTTACTTTCAGGATGATCTTCTCCACTTTGATCGATCTCGACAATGAAATCATCAGCGAAGACATCAGACAACTCAATCATCTAATGATAGAGATCAAACTAAGGTAGTTAATAGCATGAATATAATCAGTCAAAAGCGTCCCTGCTAGCTAGGGGTGCCCTTCGATTTGAAGGACCTAAAAAGATCTTCGGAAGCTGAGAAACCATTCATCCTTTCCAGGACTAAGTTGGTTACCCAATGCACAATCAAGAAAAGTCATTTGACTCATAAGTCAATGGTGATGTCAGATCAAAGCACAGAGGTCTAAATGGTGAAAATGAAGAACAGTCATGAAAAATTGACTAAGTCAGAGCTAAAGGCACCCCTAATGAAGAAAGGTTCCCTTGAATTTGGAGCCTCAAACTTAGGTTTCTGACTTGATGACTCCCAGACATACCTCTTCAGGATGCTTCCATCTCAATAAAAAATATGTTAGCAGCTGCTAAAGATCAATTGAATGAGCGAGAGCAAGGATCAAATAGAGGCACTCCAACTTAGAAAAAATAAGGAAAAATGTTCAACACTCAAAAAAGGATGCCTAAAAGGTCAAAGGTAATTTGTTGACTTGAGTTAAGAGATTTTAGAGGAAAAAGAGGCAAGGAGGCAGCCAATAACTTCCAATCTACCTCTTGTCTACTTCCTCTCTTCTATCTTAAAATTCTTGCATGTCACAGAAAATAGCAGGCTACCACAGATCTGGCCACCTGGGTATGATTAGCATAATTTTCCAGTAAAACCCATCTCTTTAGATTTTCCATAAATAGTAAACTTGCTACCTCAATTTTTAGGGATTTTTCCGGAAACGTTTCAGAATAAAAAATCTAAGGAATTGGGTTTGTTTAGCATTGAAGCACGAACAAAACCTATGTGCCATATTTTTTCAAGAAAAATACTTCTCGGCAGGCACTATTTTTTAGGGTTTTCAGAAATTGTCATAACAGAGTCGTGTGCACAGTTGATCTTTAATTTTTTCAATATGCAGTACTCTCAAGTACAATACAAGACCAGGACAACCTTGTACCATAATTTCCTAAAAATTACTGACACAGACATACATTAGAAGAACCCAAAGGTCAATTCAGAGGATTTGGAGGGCATGAATCAAATCACACTGTAAAACGTAGAAGAATTTGGATTGCTTCAAGTTGTGTCAATCCCTATTACATTATAGAGTGTGGAGCTTGTAATTTCTTGCATTAAGAATTATAATCCTACCACACGAGAAATCTGATCAGTAGATGGGAGAGTGATCTACAGTTTGAAACCAAAAGACATTGAAAAATGTTTTGTTATTCCACTATGCTCGACCAATAAAGTCATATCTATGAGAGAATGTGAAAAGGAATTCAAAGCTTCAAAGGACAAGTGTTCGCAAAAAATGGCAAAACAATGGTTAAATGTGAAAAAGGCTAGCTTTCCCAAATTAGTTGGACAAGGAGAATTATGAGATGAGTATGCAGTGTTGATCACTTTGCTCAGTAGGATCACTGGACAGGAAGAGGGCAATCAATTTCAGTCATGGATGTACTACATCATTGCCTAGATTATCAGTAAAAGAGAATATTATGACTGGGCCACCTTGATCAGTGACACACTCCACCAACAAATTATAGGGTTTCTAGAGGGTCATAGGTTACACATGTGTTCCTACCTTGTATACTTGATTTCCTTCCAAGGAAAGTTCAGGACACTAAGCACTATGGGGACCTTAGGTGTCTAGAAGGTCCATGAATACTTTTTGTGTCTTGAGTTTACTCTAGCAGAAAGACACATCAAACAAATAAGTGACCTCTTCATCATGCACACCATATGAGATCTCGACCATGAGATGCACGTGCATATATCACTAGAATCCAAGGAGGCAATGGTGGACTGGGCAGATTGGTGTATCCAATTTCCCACCTTCACCTACATATGCATGTATGGTTACAATAGACAACCTGCCATGATACCACACTACCCTTCAAATAAGGTAGTGTTCATGGAGTTACTAAGGCAGTTGGTTGAATTTCACACTCACCTACACCTAAAGAAGAAGTCAGCTACAAAATTTCCCATTCCAATGGGACTCTATAGATGTAAAATAGCGGTTGATGCCAAATTGATGAGCCAAAAAATGGTGAGGCTCAATCTCAAGTACCTCATTGAGAGAAGGACATATGATCCAAGATGCCTTTATGCAGTGCATCTTGAACAATGCTCATCACATGAATATTCTATGGAAGATTTGAGTTTGAGGTATGAAGAAGGAACTATAGCTGGCTTAGGCTCTCAAAAATTGCTGACTTTATGTCAGAAGACATTGAGGGCCTATTTGATGATGAAGGGGAATTCATTCTCCCCTCATTCTTCATAGATCAAGTGGACTCATAGCCACTTGAAAGAGTGGATTGGTTTGCAAAATAAAACACATCTATAGAGGAGAGAACGAGTAGAGTTGTCAAAAATAGTCAACTCTGCCTAGACAACAAGAGGACAAGTAAGGTAGTACTTCCCCAAAAGAGCTACCACCGGTTCAATCTTCACTACCTTCCATGTCCTAGAAGAAGCCCAGATGAAAGCAGTGGACCAATCCTCCCAAAGGGATGCGAATGTCAGGGCATACATGGGGAAGAACATAGATTTCTGATGTAAATCAGCAAAAATTACAAGTGGAGACAACCACCAACTTACCTGAGATAGTAGAGATGGTTGCAACTAAGCCTATGATTGAGGCAATCACAACCAAAATAGAGCCCATACTAGAAGAAGTTGCAGTAGATACAGTGCTTGTGGTTGAGATAGAGCCGCCTACTTCACCACCATCATAGCAGTAACAAGTCCTCATTGACTTGGACTCTCCACTGCAAGACATCACTACAAAATAGTCTTCTCATTCATTGAGCATTCAGGGGCCCAACATTCCTCCTTCCAATGAGGCTAGTTGGAATTCCATCTGGATTAAGGGTCTCCTAGGAAGGAAGAGGGATATTCCATCCTACCAGCTTGACTTCACTGAGTTCGATCATGTCCCTGCGGACATGCCAACAAAGAAGTTGAAGAAGCAAGTACATGTAGGAAGGAATGTGGAGAATGAGTTCACAATAGAGACGGTTGCCCCACCTGAGGACAAAAACATACATGATGTAGGGGTTGAAAACTTCACATTGTCAAAGATCAACCTTAGAAAGACCACTTGTCAGATGGAGGAAGACCTTCTCGGAATTGCCTCAATGAGCGCCCAAGAGAGAATGGCTAAGGATGGCCAAGACAAAGAAACCTTAAAGGCTGAAAACTGAATGTTGAGGATGTACATTTCTAGCTTGATGCATGACACTCCCAACTTCTCTGCTTTGCCATGAGAGTTTCTAGACCTCCCTGGGGAGAAAAACCACCACTCTTTTATTACATTTGGAAAAAACTTAAGAAATCAAGTGGAAGAATTTGCTGTCAAAGGATGGTGTGTACTGACAAAAACATACCAGTTGAGAGACAAAGCACATGGAATCCCCTCAGAGATCCAGTAGTTAGAGCTAAAGATAACAGAGAAGAGGCCAGGGGATGAAATGACAGTTGTAGATTTGGAACTGGCATACCAATCAATTACCACCACAGAGAACAAGCAACATATATTTTCTTGGAAAGAACAACTGGCATACAAGTTGAAAGCCTATGATGCCAATTTTGTAGAACTGATTGACTATAGACATATTGTCGTAGCTATTATCAACTTCGCAAGAACATCGGTAATAGCCTTCCCTCACATAGAATATCAGCACGAGGGAGGAGAGTACATTGAGCTAGGAACTATGCAAAATCAATTCCAAGATGTCATATGTAGCACATTCCTTGATGATCTCGATGGTTGCAAGTTGACCAAAGTTGCAGCCATGTCCACCAAGTTGGATGTTGCAGTTGCCAAGTGCATAGAATATCAACAACAACTTGTGGCAACTGAATAAATGCTAAGACGCCATGTCATCATCTTGCAGAGCATTAATTGCACAGAGGCTGAAGAGGTCAATGACTAGATAGAAGCATTTTTGACCAGTGGTGATGAGGTGGAAATCACCCCAAGAAAGACGTCCTACCCTCCATAAAAACATTAATTATGACTTGAGTTAAACTTAATGCCTCTTTCCAAGTTAACTCCAAGTTCCATAGATCATGCATGTCATATCCCATTAATTAAGGATGTCTAATTAGACTTCCACAACTTATGGATCTCAAATCTCCACTAAATACGGATGTCTATTTTGGAGGCACATTTGTAATTTAAGTTCACTTATAGTGAGGTTTCATTCAGCTAAGGTAGACTTCCAATTTTTATTTAGTTTCAATTAGCTAATGTAGATTTCTAGTTAACTGCTTGCTCACCTACTTTTAGACTTAAGAATAATGTTTGTTGATTGGAAAGAACTGATTGTTAACTCAAGGAGATTTCGGGTTGCCTACTCCTTTGAGTTTCTATAAATAAGATCCTTGGGCTCATTATTTGTTTAACCTTTATTTACTACGCAAAATTGTTGCGCCATTGTTGTCGCAAGCTTTCCAATTTGTATTTGTTCACTCTTGGATGAGAGTTAATTGGTTGCTCACAATTACGCATGATTTCGTGCCTTTGTTGTCCCAATCTTTGTAATTCATTGGAAAAGCTTGAAGAAGAAAATCAGATGGCATGTGCTTGTTTGATCTAAATATTTGAGTTGGTTCAACATCTTATTTTTAATAGCTTATTGTTTCAATCTCCTCCTCGGACAAGGGTTCCTCCTCCTTGGATATTTTTTCATCGATAGTTATCATCTGATGTTGCTTAAGGATCCAAATTTCAGCCTATACTTTAGATAGGGGTTCCTCCTCCTTAGCAATCCTAATATCCATATCATCGTACCTTGTTGTTTCTAGTACGTTGTTTCCTAGCCTATACCTTAGACATGGTTTCCTCCTCCTTGGAAAGTCTTAGATCCAACCTACCATAAAGAGTGTTCGCTTGTATAAAACCTTATACCAACATATATCTGAGAGTTCAAAGCCTCGACCATATTCTAAGGAGATGGCGGATTTGAGTGATCCAACCCATCCATTTTTCTCCTATTCCCTCATGCTCTATTTATCTTGAGGAGATAGGATAGTTTAGAAGCTAGTTTAGTCGTAGTTAAGATCTGCAGAAATAAGCGAAAACCTTAGCTACAATGCATTGTGTTTATGCACCCTTGTGTCCTACCACTGAGTAAAAATGATAGGAACCTTAGTCTACTATACCCATTTTTATGTATAACATCAGCAAAGAGAGATCTTCCTCTCTATAATCTGAAGAGTAGTACTATAACACTTGCAATAGATGTTTGTTTCCAATAATCACTCAAGAGGTGCTAATTGAAACACCAACAATTTTTTGGCACCCATCGTGGGGCAACAAGGTATAAAATTTAAAGAAAAAGCTAACACTTGTATGACATGAAATGGGCATCTGACGTCCTTGGGCTCCAGTTGAGCAACCTAATCTTGATCCAACAACTCCTTAACTACATCTTACATTCATTGGAGGAGACCAGAAAAACATCATCAGTAGCTTGCGTACTTTCATCTTCAAAAATAATACATCACTAGCTCAGTGGAGAGCCACAACTATTACTTTGGATGAGGAAGAAAGAAAGGTCGATCTTGTAGAAGAGAGGCCAGTATTACCACCACCTATGTGCTAGTAAGCATCCTAGCTCACCAAGTATACATATGGAGGAGAACCAAACCTCTATTTCAAGAAGACATCAGAGAAGCATCTAATATAGAGCAAATATTTGAAGAGGTTCCTGAGCATTTTCTAGATGAACAACATCAAGAACCTCTAGCTCAAGCAATGGAAGACAACCACATCAACAATGACAATGCTAACAATAACAACATTGGCAACAATAACAGAAATGGTCATAATAATGGTAACAATGGCAACGACAATGATGGCAATGGAAATGGCAATAACGACAATGGCAATGGCAACAATGGAAATGGCCATAATCTATTTGAAAATGGCTGTAATACAAGAAATATAAGGCATCCAACACCTTTTCCATGGGGTAACAGTATAGGCCCATTATCGCTAGAAGGAAACCATGAACTTCCCAAAGGATCACAAAAGCACTTCCCAATATTCTTTGGTGACGAGACTCGACATCTCGATGAGAATATATCAACATTCGCAGCGGCTTGTTCTATTTTTTTTGTACCACATGAAGATATCATTGTTTGACTCTTTGTCGAGACTCTTGAGTCAAATTATTCTTACTGGTTCCATCACTTACAACCAAGTATCATCACAAACTGGGAGGTCATGGCTGAAAAGTTTTTGGTGAGGTTCAAGCCCGTCGAAGATAACAATTAGTTGTTTTCCAAGTTATCAAACTCTAAGATGGAGCCTATAGAACCAATGAGGGAGTTCATAGCAAGGTTTAATCACCTCGTTACACATCTCTCCCACACACTCAATCCATCATACGAGATTTTGATGAGCAGCTTCATCAATGCCCTTCCCTCAAAAATAACCTTTTTCATCAAAGGAAGCCACGAAGAGGACTTGCAAGTTGCATAAGAGAAGGCTATTGAGATCGAGGATCATATGATCACCATAGGAAAGATGAAGGGTATTGCTATCAAATCGTTGGTCCAAGCATCAACAGATCCACTGCTACAAAAGGTAGAAAATGAAGTGACTATCCTAGAGAGGCAGTCACCCAATCAAGGGTGGAAAACACTGCCCACACCATTGTTGTATCAACAAAAACAATAGTACCAGCCTCAATAGTAGTACCAACTGAAGAGAAATAATTTCCAGCCTTTCAACAACTACAAGCCTAGAAATCAAGGACCTCCTCAAAGAGGAGCATAGGCCAAGAGATCTAATGGGTTATGTTGTTTCCATGAGATAGACAAACACATGGGGTCCACATTCCTTGAGAATCAAAGGATGAACCAGATCATGGGATATGCCAGAGATCAAGCACCAAGCCCAAGTTTCATACCTTCAAATGCGAATGTTGTCTCACCACAAACGAAAAAACTTCGATGGCAACTCCACAACGAGATACTTCCATAGTGAACATGAAAATCAAGAAGAAGAAGAATACCATCAGTACTCTCTTTCTATCAACCACGAGAATATGTTGATGCCTGTGTTCACACGAGCTCAATGTTTCAAAGCACAAAAAGAAGAAGAAGAAAGATGAAATTCAAATGAAAAGGGAAAAGAATCTTCCACTTCTAATCCCAAGTCTACACGGGAGAACGTCACATCAAATGCTCAAGATCCATCCTCGACAAAATTTGACATCGTGACATCTATGATGAAGATGAAGGTACAAATATCACAGCTGGAGTATCTCCAAGACCATCCCAATCAAATGGATCAAATTCTCAAAGTAGTACAAAAGTAGGTTATCATTCAACCCATGTTGCTAGAATCTTGCATACCAGCAGAAGAAAAGTTGAAGCCCTTTTACATATCTTTATATATGGGAGGTTACAAGCTCAACAATTGCATAATCAACTAAAAAGCATCGGACAATGTCATGCCTTTACAAATCATAAACTCATTGGGACTATCATGCACCGAAACCCATGACAAGTGTTACTCACTTGAATCCAAACCAGTGTAATTGGTTGGCCAACTGAAGGATGCTCAAGTAAGATTGGCATCTTGTCTCGAGAAGATCATGATGACCATCCTCATAGCTATCATTCCAATCAATTATGGGATGCTATTGAGCATAAGCTTTTGTAAGGATCTCAGAGGCAAGATTCAATTGGATTGGGCATACACAACAATCCCATTAAAGAAAGGTAGCTTCAAGTTGAAACCAGAGGCTAAATCTAGATTCATGGTGGTGAATTCTCAAGACCCCCAAGCTCAAGTGCTATATCAGAACATGGGTCCTGGTACGTACGCTAGGTTGTCTGAAGTAACCAAAGAAGAAAAGAAGGTTGAATTTTCCACAAGCACATAAAAATAAAATTCAAAGATGTGGACAAGGTAATTCGATGAAATATGCTCAACAATAGGCTCGGCAGCGGGAGTTGTCATTACCTCTCCCGAAGGAACTTTGTACCCATTTGCTTATCGCTTGCAATTTGATAACATGAAAAACACCATTGAATGTAAGGCACTCATACTAGGCCTCAAAAATGTAAGAGATATGGGTATCAAATACCTTCAAGTCGAAGGTGATGCATAGCTAATCGTCCAACAGGTCAAAGAGTGATACCAAGTAAGAAAAGGTCACCTTTAGTCTTATAGACAAAGGGTGTGGAATTCTATTGATTGGTTTGAAGCATTCAATATCAGGTACATTCCACATGAGAAAAATAGCAAAGAATATGACCTTATGGTATCTGCCACTCTCTTCATGCCCCATTCTGACTTTCGTTAGAATTCTTTTGCCATTGAGCTCGTGTATGGTCCATCTATCCCCGACAACTATGAAAATTGGTAGATCTTTGATGATGATGATGATGATATCAAAGAGTTCCTCTGCATGGGGGAAAATTATAAAGAACTATTCTTTGAAGGTAGTGCTTCTCCTTTCAAAGAGTCCATAGTGGAAGATTCTGAAGCAATGGAATCCGACATCATCCAACTAAGAGGCAACAACATCTCCAAGGGTTTAGTATCCTTGGAGGACATATTTGACAAGAATTATAGACATGTGCAAGATCAAAGAAATTCGAATAACAAAATGTCTGTTGATTACGGTCAAGTCAACATCAGCACCAAAGACAAGCCCTGACTTGTCAACTTAGGAAGATGTTGCACTACAGAGGAAAGCAAGAACTTTATCTCCTTATTTAGATAGTACAAAGATGTCTTTGCATGGACCTATGAAGATTTGAAATTCTTCACACCAAAGGAATTGTCTCATACAATTCCTCTCAAATCAAATATCAAGCCCTTCAAGCAGAAGCAAAGATACTATAACTCACGTGTCCAAGACACAATATACGCAAAGGTATAGAAAATGGTGGATGCCAAGATCATATTTCCCATCCATCATTCTACCGAGGTGTCCAATATCATTCCTATGCACAAGAAGAACATAGAGATCCAGATTTGTGTTAACTTCAGGAACCTCAACCAATCGTCATTAAAAGATAATTATCCTTTACCTATCATGGAGCACACCTTGTAGACGGTAACTGAATCATAGATGTTTTCATTGCTTGATGGATTTTCCAGATACAATCAAATTGTGGTGGCCAAGGAGGATCAGATCAAGAAAGTGTTCACCACCCCATGGGGAACATTCGCCTATGAAGAAATTCCCTTCGGCCTCATCAACGTCGATGCCACCTTTCGACAAGCCATGGACTTGGCATTTGGAGATCTAAAGGAAAAAGTGATCATTGTCTACCTTCATGACCTTACCGCTTTCTCAAGGAAGCAACAAGACCATTTTCAACACTTAGTAAAAGTGTTCAAGAGATTTAGGTATCATTATATATCATTGAATCCCAAGAAATCTATCTTTGCGGTGACAAAAGGAAAACTACTGGGCCATATCGTCTCCAAAGAGGGAACTCAGATTGATCTTGATTGGGTGGATTCAATCAAGAACCTATCTCTCCCAACTAATACCACTCAGGTGCATTCCTTCTTCGAAAAACTTAACTTCATACGAAGATTTGTACCTAATTTCTCAGAGTTGACCAAGGATATATTAGTGATGATGAAAAAGATGTCTGCCTTCAAATGGACTGACAAAGGAAAGGAGGCATTTGTCAAGATAAATGAAGCCATCAGTAAAGCACCAGTGTTGGTCTGACCTAACTTCAATAAGTTCTTTATTGTTACGCATCGGAATACACCCTCTCTGCCATACTAACACAGAAGCTGAATGAGGAGACTAAATCGTCGATTGCCTTCATGAGCAGTAGTTTCAAGAATAGCGAATTTTGGTTCTCCCAGATTGAAAAGAATGCCTATGCAGTTGTGAGAGTTGTGAAAATTTTAGATTTTATATCTTAAATTCTCACACAATACTGTATGTCACTGATCCTGCAGTCAAGAGCATTCTAACTCAGCAGGAGATTGTCACTAAAAGAGGTAAATAGATTGCAAAGGTCTAGGAATATGACTTGGATATCAAGCTGACCAAAATCATCCATGGGAGAGGTCTATGTCAACTCATAGCAGAGGACGGTGATCTAAAGCACCAAGCTGATGATGGCGAGGTAGAAACAAAGATAGAAGAAGACCTTCCAATGGTCTTACTAGTTGATTCTGCAAAGGAATGGTACTCAGAACTTTGGTACTATGCAACCTATGGAGAATGTCCAACCCACTTGGACAAATGGCAGAAAAGGATCTTAAGGTTAAGAGCACAAAACTATGTGTTGTGAGGTAACATTCTATACAAGCACGAGCTTCATGGAACATTCTTGCTTTGCATCGGTAGAGACCAACAGCGACGTTTGTTGGAAGTATTTCACAATAAAGCATGTGATGGCCACTTTTCATCAAGGGTCACAGCATTCAAAATTCTATGGGCATAGTTATTTTGGATGACTTTGTTCCATGACGCATATGAATGTGTGCACAAGTGTCAACAGTGCTAACATTTTGTTGGCAAACTCAAGCTAGTAGCCATTTCGCTGAGGTAGGTGATAATAGATGCTCCATTTCAACAATGGGGTATCGACTTCGTAGGTCCTATCAACACACAATCCAGTAAGGGACATGTTTATGTCCTCATGACAACAGACTACTTCACCAAATGGGTTGAGGCCTACTTCCGAAAATGTGTGCAATTTCCTCAAAGAAAACATCATCACATGTTTCAAGGTACCAAGGAAGATTATGACCGACAACGCTACAAGCTTCTCATCAAAAGAGTTGGTAGAATTTTGTTTTGAATACGACATTAGACTATCCCATTTTTCAGATTACTATCCACAAGGCAACGAATAGGCCAAGTCATCTAACAAGAACATAGTCACGATCGTGCGCAAGATGGTTGAATCCAATCAATAGGCTTGGCACACAAAATTGTACGACGCTCTTTAGGCTGACAGGATCACGCATAAGAGATCTATCGACACTTCCCCTTTCACTATCATGTATGGCACATAAGTTGTGCTACCCATCACTTTTGAGTTGTCCACTTTACAGCTGGCATTCGCAATAGAAGATGAAGAGTTCAAAGATCCCATTGAGAAATGAATCTTGTGCCTAACACAACTACAAGAGGAAAGGGTGGAATTTGTTGATAAGATAACTCAACACCAAGAAAGAGTGAAGAAGATCTTCAATAAGAAGGCTCTATAATGGGACTTCAAGATCAGAAACAAAGCCCTATTGTGGGACAAGAGACACGAGCCGAAGGGAATGCACAAAAAAATTGACTCCCTTTGGCTGGGGTTGTTCCTGATCCATGATGTTGCAGGAGAGAATTCCTATATTCTTTCACACTCATATGAGAGGCTCTTCCCACTACCCTACAATGGGCAGTACTTGAAACATTTCATCCCTTCGAGGATGGAGTGAGTACTTTTTAAAGAAATTTCTTTTGCTTTAATGTTATGTTGTTATGTGTTTCCCCGTTCCGTAAAGTATTGTCGTGTTTTAGGTGATTTCTTAGGTAGGCTTGTTATTAGGTGAACTCTAATAAATAGGTGAACTTTCATTATCATGTGAATTAGGAAATAAGTCAAACTCCATTGCCCAACTAATAAAAGTACTAGTCTTTGAAACTTGAGATTCTCAATTCTCCTATGTTGTAGGTATCCGACATGGTCACCAGGCGGAGCCTAATGTTGTACCCAAAATATTTTTTTGGCATCCTGCTTAAATTGAGCTAAATCAAGTAACAATGTCATCAAAATTTTGTTTTAGGTCAAACCAAACATAAGGTTTTTGTGGGTTTTTGTCAAGGAACATATGTGTAAAATTCTAAAAAAATGAAAGTTAGGGTTTCGTGCCCATATTTTTAGGGAAACCCCTAAAAATAGGACATTCCCGAAAATGATTGAAAATGATTTTGATAGGAATAATCGACTTCACGATCACACTGGTTAAGTTAGAATTATCAAAAAACATGTTTTACTCCACTGGGTCTATTCTTATTTTTCAGGAACACAGTTAGGAGCTTTGCAACCATTAATGGCAGATTGGCCAGTACCAGGTGTTGAAATCTAAGCTTCAAAATATTCAGCGAAGAAACCATGGCGGAGATACTCTGAAAAGTTGCTATCTTACGGAGGGGATTCTCACAATCAGAAAATGTAAAAATGACTAACTCTGAAAAAACCAACGCCTTGCTACCAAGGAGGACATGCAGTTTAATAAAGCAAAGCCACCCTTGAACAAGAAAATCCTGATGTCACTTTCAAGAGGAATTGTCTTAGGATGATCTCTTCAACAACAACTCGGCCTCACAATGAAACTATCAATTGGCCTACAAGACATATCAAATGACAACAATAGTTGATTGTCAAAGCATGCATAGTTAGTAGAAAATTAATGCATAACAAAGCAATGGCGCCCCTGCTGGCCAAGGGTGCACTCAAATCTGAGGCACCTGATGAAGTTTCTAGCCATTGTTGTATACATGGAATTTTCTCATCTCTCTCAGCTTCACGATCAATCCAACTATGCATCCACAAGACCTGTCAAGCAATCAAAGGCAAAAATCAAGTAGAAAATGCCTAATGGTTGAAGCTAAAGGAAGAATGCCAAGAAATTGGCTAAGTGTTGGTCAAAATATCCTCAGTTGAAGAAAGGCGCCCACCTTTATGAGAAGTCAGATGTAGCTTATGAGCTTATTTAATTCTAGGATGATCTTCTCCACTTTGATCAATCTCGACAACGAAATCAACAACGAAGATATCAGACAACTCAATCATCTGATGATAGAGATAAAACTAAGGCAGTTCATAACATGAATATAATCAGTCAACAAGTCAAAAGCGACCCTATTGGCCAAGGGTGCCCTTGTATTTGAAGGACCTATACAGATCTCCAAGAGCTGAGAAACCATTCATCCTTTCCAGGATTGAGTTGGTTACCCAATGCACAGTCAAGCAAAGCCATCTGACTCATCAGTCAACAATGATGTCAGATCAAAGCATGGAGGGTCTAAATGGTGAAAACAAAGAATAGTCATGAAAATTTGACTAAGTCAGAGCTAAAGGTGCCCTTACTAAAGAAAGGCACCCTTGAATTTGGAGCCTCAAAATTAGGTTTCTGACTTGATGACTCCTAGGCATACCTCTTCAGGATGGTTCAATCTGAACAAAAATTCCATCAAGCTAAAGGTCAACTGAATGACCGAGAGCAAGGATCAAACAGAGGCACTCCAGCTTGGAAAAAATGATCAAAAATGTTCAACACTCAAGAAAGGATACCTAGAAGGTCAAAAGTAATTTGTTGACTTGAGTTAAGAGATTTTGGAGGAAAAAAGAGGCCAAACATCCCACAATCAGTGGAAATCAACTTTTAGAACTCCAAATCAGGCTAAATCAAGCCTAAGACAAGAGTTGGCGCCCAAATTTGAAGGATTCAAACTTGAATCACTATATATCTATACTAGGTGTCCCTTTCTCATTATTTCTTTTGCAGGTTGAAGATCAAAACAACAATTTGGTCTCAAGGACATCTTTTCAAGATCTAGGAAGGGTTTTGGACCGTTCTTAAATGTTTTTTGAGGATCAGTGGCATAAAGAGATTTCTTCTCAAAGGTTGAATCCACTGACATATTTTTACAAGGAGGTAGCCAATAACTTCCAATGCACCTCTTGTCTACTTCCTCTCTTCTGTCTTGAAATTCTTGCATGCCATAGAAAATGGCAGGCTACCATAGATCTGGCCAACTAGGTATGATCAACATAATTTTCCAGTAAAACCCATCTCTTCAGATTTTCCAGAAACAACAAACTTGTTGCCCCTATTTTTAGAGTTTTTTTGGAAAAGTCTCAGAATCAAAAACCTAAGGAACTGGGTTTGTTCAACATTGAAACACAAACAAAACCCATGTGCCATATTTTTTTGAGAAAAATACTTCTTGACAGACGCTATTTTTAAGGGTTTTCGAAAATTGTTTGAACAAGGTCGTGTGCACAGTTGATATTTAAGTTTTTTAGGATGTAGTACTCTCGGGTACAATACAAGACCAAGACAACCTTGTACCATGATTTCTTGAAAATGACTGACACATACCTACATCAGAAGAAACTAGAGGTCAATTCAAAGGATTTGGAGGGCATGAATCAAATCACACTGAAAAACATAAAAGAATCCAGATTGCTTCAAGCTACGTCAATACCTATCACATTATGGAGTGTGGAGCTTGTAATTGCTTGCATTAAGCATTACAATCCTACCACAAGAGAAATCCGATTAGTGGATGGGAGAGTGATCTATAGTTTGAAACCAAAAGACATTGAAATTTTTTTTGTTGTTCCACCATGCTGGACCAATAAAGTCATATCTGTGAGAGAATGTGAAAAGGTATTTGAAGCTTCAAAGGACAGGTGTTCACAGAAAATGGAAGAAAAATGGTTAAAGGTGAAAAAGGCCAGCTTGCCCAAATTAGTTGGATGAGGAGAATTCTAAGATGAGTATGCAGTGTTGATCACTCTGCTTAGTAGGATCACTGGACAAGAAGAGGGAAATCAATTTTAGTTGTGGATGTACTACATCATTGCCAAGATTATCAGCAAAAGAGAACATTACGACTAGGCCACCTTGATCAATGACACACTCCACCAACAAATTACCGGGTTTCTAGAGGCTCATAGGTTCCACATGTGTTCCTACCTTGTATACTTGATTGCCTTCCAAGGCGAGTTCAAGACACTAAGCACTATGGGGACCTTATGTGTGCAGAAGGTCCATGAATACTTTTTGCCATCTTGAGTTTACTCTAGCAGAAAGACACTTCAAACAGATAAGTGACCTCTTCATCATGCACACCATAGGATATCTCAACCATGAGATGCATGTGCGTATATCACTAGCAGTCATGGAGGCAATGGTGGACTGGGCAGATTGGTTTATCCAATTTCCCACCTTCACCTACATACGTGTGTATGGTTACAATGGACACCCCGCCATGATGCCACGTTACCCTTCAGATAAGGTAGTGTTCATTGAGTTCCTAAGGTAGTTGGCCAAAGTTCACACTCACGTACACCTGAAGAAGAAGTCAGCTACAAACTTTCCCATTCAAATGGGACTCTATAGATGTAAAATTGAGATTGATGCCAAATTCATGAGCCAAGAAATGGTGAGGCTCAATCTCAAGTACCTCATTGAGAGAAGGTCGTATGATCTAAGAGGCCTTTACGCAATGCACCTTGAGCAACGCTCATCACATGAACCTTCTATGGAAGATTATTGGGTCGATTGTGATGATGAGTTTGAGGTACAAAGAAGGAACTATAGCTAGATTAGGCTCTCACAAATTATTGACTTTATGTCAGAAGACATTGAGGGCCTATTTGATGATGAAGGGGAAGTCATTCTCCCCTCATTCTTCATAGATAAAGTGGAATCATAGCCACTCATAAGAGTGGATTGGTATGCAAAATAAAACACATCTATAGAGGAGAGAACGAGTAGAGTTGTCAAAAACAATCAACTCTACCTAGATAGCAAGAGGACAAGGAAGGTAGTACTTCCCCGAATAGAGATGACACTGGTTCAATCTTCACTACCTTCCACATCTAGGAAGAAGGCCAGACAAAAGTAGTGGAGCAATCCTCCCAAAGGGATGTGGATGTCAGGGCATACATGGGGAAGAAAACAAATTGCTAATGTAAATCAACAAGTACAGGTGGAGACAACCACCAACTTACCTGAGATAATAGAGACTGTTGCAGTTGAGCCTATGATTGAGGAAATCATAGCCGAAACAGAGCCCATACTAGAAGCAATTGCAACAAATATAGTGTATGTGGTTGAGATAGATCCACCTACTTTACCACCATCACAACAGCCACAAGTCCCCATCGACTTGGACTATCCATCGTGAGACATCACTACAACACAGTCTCATTCATTGAGCATTTAGAGGCCCATCATTCCTCCTTCTAGTGAGGCTATTCAGAATTTCATCTACCTTGAGGGCCTCCTAGGAAGGAAGAGGGATAGGCCATCCTACCAGCTTGACTTCACTGAGTTCAATCATGTCCCTGCATACATGCCAGCAAAGAAGTTGAAGAAGAAAATACATGTAGGAAGGAATGTGGATAATGAGTTCCCCATAGAGACTGTTGCCCCACTTGAGGACAAAAACATACATGATGTAGGGGTTGAAGACTTCAAATTGTCGAAGATCAACCTCAGAAAGACCACTCATCAGGTGGAGGTAGACCTTCTTGGAATTGCCTCAGTGAGCACCGAAGAGAGAATGGCTAAGGATGGACAAGACAAAGCAACCTTAAAGGTTGAAAATTGATAATTGAGGATGCATGTTTCTAGCTTGATGCATGACACTCCCAACTTCTCTTCTTTGCCATTAGAGTTGGTAGACCTCCCCGCGGAGCGAAACCACCACCAGTTGATTATATATGGCAAACACTTGAGTAATCAAGTGGAAGAATTTATTGTCAAAGGATGGTGTGTACTAGCAGAAACATACTAGTTGAGAGATAGAGCACATGGACTCTGCTCAAAGATCCAACAATCAAAGCTAAAGACAACAGAGAAGAGCCCAGGGGATGAAATGACAGTCCCAAATTTGCAACTGGCAATACCAATCAGTTACCACCATAAAGAATAATCAACATCTCTTTGCTTGGAAAGAATAATTGGCATACAAGGTGAAAGCCTATGATGCCTATTTTTTGGAACTGATTGACTACATACATATTGTCCCAGGTATTATCAACTTCGCAAGAACGTTGGTAATATCCTTCCCTCACATAGAATATCAACACAAGGGAGGAGAGTACATTAAGCTGGGAACAATGCAGAATTAATTTTGAGATGTCATCTGTAGCACATTCCTTAATGATCTCGATGGTTGCAAGTTGACCAAATTTGCAGCCATGTCTACCAAGTTGGATGACGCAGCTGCCAAGTGCATAGACTATCGGCAACAACTTGTGATGGGTGAAGAAATGCTAAGACGCCACACCGTCATCTTGCAGAGCATTAATTACCTAGAGGCTGAAGAGGTCAACGACTGGATAGAAGCACTATTGACCAGTGGTGATGAGGTGTAAAACACCTCAAGAAGGATGTCCTACCCTCCAGAAAGACATTAATTGTGACTTGAGTTAAACTTGATTCCTCTTTCCAAGTTAACTCCAAGTCCCACAAATCATGCATGTCAGATCCCACTAATTAAGAATATCTAATTAGACTTCCATGATTTATGGATCTCAGATCTCCACTAAATGTGGATGTCTATTTTGGAGGCACATTTATAATTTAAGTTCACTTATAGTTAGGTTTCAATCAATTGAGGTTGACTTCCAGTTTGACTTTTATTTAGTTTCAGTTAACTGAAGTAGATTTCCAGTTAACTGCTTGCTCACCTACTTTTAGACAAGAATAATTCTTGTTGATTGGCAAGAACTGATTGTTAACTCAAAGAGATATTAGGGTTGCCTACTCCTTTGAGTTTCTATAAATAAGAGCCTTGGGATCATTATTTGTTTAACCTTTATTTACTACACAAAATTATTGCGCCATTGTTGCCACAAGCTTGCCAATTTGTATTTGTTCACTCTTGGATGAGAGTTAATTGGTTGATCACAATTGTGCATGATTTCGTGCTTTTGTTGTCCCAATATTTATAATTCATTGGAAAAGCTTGAAGAAGAAAATCAGATGACACATGCTTGTTTGATCTAAATATTTGAGTTGGTTCAACATCTTGTTTTCAATAGCTTATTGTTTCAATCTCCTCCTTGGATAGGGGTTCCTCCTCCTTGGATATTTTTTCATCGATAGTGATTGTGTGATGTTATTTAATGATCCAAATTTCAGCCTATACTTCGGATAGGGGTTCCTCCTCCTTAGCAATCCTAATATCCATATCATCGTACCTTGTTGTTGCTAGTATGTTGTTTCCCAACCTATACCTCGGACAGGGGTTCCTCCTCATTAGCAAGTCTTAAATCCAACCTACCATAAAGAGTGTTCACTTGTATAAAACCTTATCCTAACGTATATCTGAGAGTTTAGAGCCTTGGCCATATTCTAAGGAGACGACGAATTCGAGTTATCCAACCCATCCATTTCGCTCCTATTCCCTCATGCTTTGTTTATCTTGAGGAGATAGGATAGTTTAGAAGCTAGTTTAGTCATAGTTAAGATCTGCAAAAACCAGAGAAAACCTTAGCTACTGTGCATTATGTTTATGCACCCTTGTGTCCTACCATTGAGTAAAAAAGATAGGAACCTTAGTGTACTATACCCTTTTTTATGTATAACATCAGCAAAGAGAGATCTTCCTCTCTATAATCCATAGAGAAGTAATATAACACCTGCAATAGTTGTCCATTTCCAATAAGAACTCTAGAGGTGCTTGATGAGGTAAAAATAACCTCATCATAATAAAATATGGAAAGCTTACTTTTACTAACTCAATCCTAAGCCTGTGCCAATTTATTAAACTTTAGGAGAAATAATTGCTTATTTTAAGGAAAATTATGCTTTCTTTCTTTCTTTTGATCAATTGAGGAAATTTGCCAATGCAGGTTTAATGGGTTGACTTGAGTGTTTTTGTAGGAAATAATCAGTCATCAAGTAGCTGTTGCAAAAGTTGAACCAGCACGTGCCTCAAGTGTCATAAAGAATAGATGTTGTGAACCTACTCCTGAATACCAGAATGATGCACCGAGGATTTAGTTTTGTTCTTTAAAATTCTATTATCAAAACTTCATGGCTCTTCTCGAGCCTTCTATATGTTTATGAGCTTTAAAGACATAAAAGTTAGTTTTAAGTTGTTGAAGACTTTTTCAATGGCTATCCACACCATCTTAAATTTAGGATTTAGTTATAAGTTATCTATAAGAATGTAATTTCATAAGTGATGAATAAGACAAAAGAAGTATCATTATGTTGTTCACATAGTTTCTAAAATACTGTTGAAATGAGTTACCTAATTTTTGTCTATTGGTAAACTATTGAATTATGAATGATGATGACTGTTCATAATGAAGAGAATCCAAAACCTATAGCTTATGTGATTTAAGGACGAAGTGTTAACCTGTGAGCTGGCACTCGAGGGGAGTTAGTTAGATAGATAAGTATTTTACTGTGTTGTTGTTCATTTGTTTAAAGTTAGATAATTGTTCACTAGGAGGTAATTAAGTTTGTTAAGAGTTGAGTTTGAAGTTCCAGAGCACCATTGTTTTTAATTAGTATGAGTTATCTTTCATAGTTGATAAAATCCTTTATTGTTTAAAAGATGTTTCATTGTCTGTTCACTTATTTTTCTACTTCCATAGTATATTAGTTGTTTAGTTTGCTTGTTTCTATGCTTTCTAGTTTAGTTGTGTTGCTTTCTAAATTAGTTGTCTTATGCTTTTTAACTTAGTATTTCTGATTTTTCTTAGAGTAAGATTATTTTCTAGTTAAATCGTAATGGCCTTAGGTTAAAATTGATTCCAATAGTTTAAGGTAAAACAAAAAATATAAAATGAGTTATCCAAATAATCTCCTTTTGCAAATTGCCTTGGACACTGCCCGATCGACTAATTGACATTCAATATTCTAAAGTAGTAGGACCTAATGACAGCTTATCAGTGCTAATTGAAATGCCAACAGGGCACTATCCATAAGTGAGAAAATAGGCTATATCAGAAAACCATTCATCTTGTAAACTGACAGTCAAAGCCAATGGTAAATCCTCATTTTTTTCTTCTTTCAAATTTTTCGCCTTCAATTTGTAGAGTCCTCTTCCTCTAACCAACTTCGTAGGCTTCAAGTCCAAGTCATACTCCTACACCTTTATTATCTAGCTACCCCTGTTATTACAATCAATATCTTGTTGAGTCAATATACTCTTAATAGCAAGGTCTAACATGTATACCACTGAGTGCAAATGCAGGATATAGAAGTGGAATTACTTAACTTCCTTGACTATTGCAAATGTTTGTTTCTCGATTGGAGAATAATTAAGCTAATGTTTATTTAATCGCCTTCTCATAAAGGTGATAGGCACCTGAATTTTATCCTCATTTTCTTGTAGCAGCATGGTGGATGTAGTATGGTCAGAAGCATAACAATAGATAATGAAGTCTTTCTTGAAGTTGGGATTGACCGGGATTGGAGCTCGGGTAATTGCTTCTTTGATATTTTTGAAGGCCCATTTCCTAGCCTCATTCCATTTAAAACCTTGTTTTTCCTTCATTATGTCCACAATGGGTTTAGTAATTTCAGAAGTCTGGAATAAATTTCCTCAAGAAATTTACCTAGCCGAAAAAAGACTTCACACCAGTCTGATTTGAGGGGAGGATTAATTGTAAGATAGCCTTTACCCTATCAGGATCTATTCTAATACCTTCTTTGGACACAATGTGACCCAAAAGTTTACACTCGGTGATGACAAATATAGACTTCTTGGGATTAAGAGAGATGCCATGTTCTTTATATCTTTGTAAAACACGTTCTAGATCCCGCAGGTGATTTGTTCTTTTCTTAGAGAACATTGTTAAATCATCAAGATAAATAACTATAATCTTGTTTTAGAGATCACCAAAAGACAAATCCATAGCCCGCTGAAAGGTTGCTCCCGTGTTGATGAGTCCAAATGGCATTTGATTATAGGCGAAAGTTCCCCAAGGCGTGGTGAACGTCGTTTTATGCTGATCTTCTCCTGCCAGACTAATCTGATTGTAACCAAAGAAGCCATCTAACATGGACATCATTTTTGATCCAGCGACTACTTACAAGATATGGTCCATGTTAGGAAGAGGATAGTTGTCCTTTAGTGACGCTTGATTAAGATTCTTGAAATCAACACATATTCGATTTTTTCTATTTTTCTTGTGAACTGGTACAATGTTCACTACCCAAGTAGAATGGTGTATGGGTTATATAATTTGTTCTTTCAACATCTTATAAATCTCTTTAACGATTGCATTAGTATAGTTCCTCTATTTCTGTTTGAAGGCAACCTTTCCTTCTTTAATTGGTATGTGATTCTGAAACTTCCCATCATTAAATTTTTCAAGTCATCGTAGCACCAGGAAAAAACCTCTTTATATTTAATCAACAAAGCTATCAATTTTTCCTTCTCCTCTGGAGAGCAGCATTTTCCAATGTAAACCATCTTAGGGGAATCAGGGTCCCCGATGTTAACTGCTTCAAATTCATTGAAGTGTCTAACGTAATTGCTCATTTTTTCATTTTATAGAGTGATCATGGTGATCAAATAAGTCCTCGAGAGAAACCAATCCTTTAGGTATTTTGTTTCCTTTTAGCTAAATTATTGTCTTGAAGGCCACCCATTCTACCAAGACAAAAATATTTACACTAATTTTCACTTCCTTCGAAAAAGACTTGAGCAAATGCCTCAACATTTTCTAAAAAGACTTGAATTTGTTTGTCATCTTCGAAGACCTGCTAGTGATGAACACTGTCAAGAACGCTTGGCCGATAAATCAACTCAATATTGTAAGATTTATTCTTAAATTTTGACTGTGGAAGGAGAAAAGAGGCCGAGACTGCTAGTGAGTCAGCCTTTGTGTTAAATTCCCTGGGAACAACTTCTATTGAGAAGGCATCGAAACCTTCAATGATAGTCCAGACTTGATTCTGATAATGCTTCAACCTTTCATTTTTAATAGTGAAAGCATTCCATACCTATTTAACAATTAGATTTGCATCTCCCAAAACCTTAAGCATCTTTATTCCCATACCCTTAGCTTCAATTAACCCTAACAAAAGGGCTTCATATTCGGTGGTATTGTTTGTATTCTCAAATTATAGCTTATAAGCAAAAGTAAATTGCTCATTAGAAGGGGAAGTAAGAATGATCCCTGCTCTTGACCCAGCATGGGAAAAACTTCCATCAAACTCCATTATCCAAAGCTCAAGTTCTGAATTTGGAATATGTATATCATCCTCTTTTTCTTCTCTTGAGAAAAGCATGTAGTTTCCAAATCCATCTTCTTCATACAAAATTCGTGCTTTGGGATCTTTAGACTTGAACATAGTTATCCTAACTTTTGACTCAGGTTCAAGGCGAACCTTCTCCTTGCCAACAGGTATAGTGGCATATGACTAGTCCAACTGTATGTCTCCTCCCAAGTCTTTATAAAAACTCCTTCTTAGAAGCATACCATAACTAGCAGATATATTTGCGACCAATATGGTAAGTTTGAGTCACTTGTTTGGATAAGCCACAAGTGCAACTTGAGCATCTTTGATTTGTCCAAGTAAGGGAACCTCCTTAGATTCCATTGAATAACACTTTCTGAATGTCTTATTCATTTATATCCCTAAAGCTTTCGTAATTTGTGTGAGCATGAAATTATTAGAGGCACCCGATTCGATGATACAATTATTAACCCTAAACCCATTTACAAATAATGATACATAGAATGGGTAAGGTTTTGCATCTGAGGTTGATTGAGAGATCATTTTACTACTAGATGTAGCATTAGCGATTGAATCCTGGGGTTTAATCATTGCTTCATCTAGACCTACATGCGACTCAGAATATTCCGACCTAACATATTCAATCAACCTGTCTATATCTTTGGGATTCATCTTTAAATACTCAGCCTGAGAAATCTAAATTTTAGTAGTTTTGTAAAATTACACAATATCAAAATCCCATGCTTGACCTTATGGGGGTGATATAATAGGATTTTTAGGGGTGTCATTAACCACCTTTTGTGAAATGTTTTCACCCTTGGAAGTTGCACTAGCTTTTGTAAGTAAAACCTTGGGAGAATTAGGAGTACATTTTTTATTGTGATGTTGCTGGCTTAGGGTTTGGCAGCGCAAGTAGCATCATCCAAGGTGATGTACACATCTCCTCCTCTATCATCATTGTGTTCAAATTCTAAGTATCCATTTGCAGAGTTGCCATATTGATTAGATGAAGTGCCTTCCTCTGTGACTTCTTTAATAATTTCTTTGGTAGTAGTTAATTGTATAAACCTATTCATTTCAATGCAATCAACACCATCGTGATCAAATGTGAGGTGAAATAAACAAATGTTATTTTTATTATCTGGAGGAGGAGCTTCAATTTCCAACCTTTGTTGAGTTGGAGGCAAAGGTAGTGTCTTATTTCTTGGCTAAAAAATTATCTTCCTAGGAATATCTTGATAGAGCTGGTTACCTTTCGACATCTACCTTTTGAGAGCAATTATGCCATTAGCCAATTCTGGATCATAGGATTAGAGGATGTAGCAGGAAGTTCTTTGTTCATATGTAATTATTTTTTCCATTTCCCAACTAAAATAAAATCATCTTCTAATTCAACAACCAATGCCTATGTAGCTTCTAGAGTATTCAATGGTTGCCTCTTTAAGAGAAGACCAATATCAAGATGTGCACGTTGATGAATAAACATTTTTTCATTTCTGCAGATGACCTCTTTGCAAGTGTAATTCAATTCACAATCATGTTAAACTTAGCCACAAAGTCTCTCATAGGCTTGTTTGCTTCCTTCTTCATTTGAGTAACTTGTGCTATTAGAGTTAAGTCATAATCTGCACTTTTAAACCTTGCTTCAAATTTGTTGTGCATGGTAGCCCAATTAGTAATACATTTGTGAGGCAACTGGTAAAACCATTGTGCTACTGCATCAACTAAAAACTACAAATAATCTGTCTGCTACATCTTCTTCCTGTATTGCAAGCATGCTGCACATGGCGAAGAAAGCATCAATGTGTTCTTCTGGTGAAATATTTCCATCTCCTCAAAATTTAGGCAGGTTTTTACAAGAACCCTTGGATAAATCATGCAAGTTATTTCTCAACTGCAAGGGCCCAACAGTGGTGCCCTAAGGAATAGGTGGTTGTTAGCCATATTGAGGGGAAAATTAATTACAATTGGTAGAACAATTCCATGTAAAATGAGAGCTTGGGAGATGGAGTGATTTGAAGGTGTTCTAGTAGGTTAGGCAGGCCTGATTCTAACCCCAAACCTTCACCTAGAGGGCATGATATAGGAAAAATCACTTCTTTGCAGGGTTTCAAAAATAGGATCAGAAACTCCCCTACTTCTTTCCCCTCTAGTAAATCTATGAAAATCCAGGGTTAATTAAATTACTCATAAAGTATGCTCAGAAAAGACAACCCGAAACTTTACAATTCTTCCCCCAATGAAGTCGCCAAATCTGTTGGCTAACATATTGGGCACCTTGAGATATGACAATTTTATGCCCGAAAGGTGCCAGAATTAACCAAACAACTATGAATATCAAACATTAAACAAAGACAAATATCCTCTGAATTTTGTCGAGGTACAACTCCCTCACAAGATTTTCAATTAATTAAAATGCTTGAAATTAAATATCATGTATGGTTATAACCAGAAAGTAGAAAATTTATACCCAATATCATGAAAATTCCTAAATATTAGGTGCGAGATCCGACAAGTAAGAAGTATCAGCACAAAGACCAATTTCAGTTAAACTATTCAAGAACAAAATATATACCCAATACCATTTGAGAAATGAAATGAACTATGAATAAAACTACATTACTTATGCAAAGATAAGCCATTGCATTAAGATGTTCTTCAAACATAAAGATTCAAGAACTCAAATTAACTTTACAACTGAATGCACACAGACAAACAACAATTTCATTCACAACAAAATATAGTATTTAGTAGTTTCAAAAGTGTCTAAAGAGAGAGCATATGAAAATAGATACAATTAAATAGGTAGATGAGTAACTGCCTCTTTTTTATGTCCATAGTCGATTAAAGATGAAAAGACAAAAACAAAAAGAAAATAAAACTGATCCATCATGATGGTGTCGCTTCGTTTCTAGCTTCTGGGGTCACCAAAGGTTTCTTTCACTAGGCCTGGAAAGCTTTGAGGATGTGCAACAAGTCTTTATGCTGAGGAATAGTCATATTTTTCATCCTCACCTTTCACATCAAATAGTTATATTTAGTTGTTTCCACACAACATTCACAAATCGTCATGAGATCAATTGCTTGAGATGTGACTAGGTTTAATTCAGTAAACTTCTGTAGGTGCTCAACATTGAGCGAAGGTGAATCAAGCGTTTCTTTAACCATTTTCTGGAAACTGTCTATCAAACTCTCAGTGTCTGTCATTCCTCATCTCACCTTTATCCCAGAGTAACTCAAGAGCCACCAAGAGGCCCAATGCTTCTTCTGAAACAATAACACACTCATCAATGATTTCCTTAAGCTTTTGGAAACTTTGCTTAGCAATCTGCAATTTCCATTCCACCCCTTTATTCCATCACAAGTAACAGGTGTCAGAAGCATTAGGTATAACCTGCTCTAAAGCCAACTTCTCCATATCTGAACTTAGCATTAGCTTCAATTCAATTTGATAATTGTTCCATAACCTCTCTTCTTTTTCAATCACAATGATCTCCTCCCCAAAAGTGGTCTTTGAGGCATTTGTTTCTTGGAAGCATTTTATGGATTCAAAAATGACAAAGCTTCCCTTTTTAATTAGAGACTCACTCCAATCATAAACAAACTTACTAAGGGTTTGAATTTTTTAAATCTTAATTAAGGCCTCTTTTCCAACCATAGTTAGAGATTCTATAGAGGAATCAACTTGAGAGAGGGGTTGAGGAAAAAGCTCAAAGATATACCTTAGACATTCAGTTATGTCTCGAACCCGGGTCTTTAGTTCATTCTTGCTTTCTTTATCTTTTTTGATCTTTCAACCATTCTGGTCGTTGACACCTAAAAAATTTAAACATCTCCATCTCTGGTAGGAGGACCAAGGTCCACTCTATTCACTTCAAAATCACCTGTTGTTGCCTGAGTAACATCCCTTTTACCGAAGGGTGCGCAATCTCTATTTGGAGGCATTGAAGTCCTCTGCAACAGTTGGGCCACCATATCCTGCTTGGGTAAACTAGGTTGTATAGCCTTCCTTTTCTTTGACAAAGAGTCCTCTAACTAGGCTGGAGTCACTGAGACCCCAATTGCCTTAAGACTTGGAGATTCAAACAACGTCCTAGTAACTGGAGGAGTGTCCTCTGCAGATGCAACTGCTTGTGGCTTCTGGGATGCACTTACCTCTCTGATAGGTGATTCATCCTGAGAGGGAGAGGAGTTGATATTTGGGGTTTCCAAACCTTCTTCTTCTTCATCTTCTTCATTCTCCTTTTCTAGAATAGATAGGTTTAAGATATCTTCACCACAAGTTTATGAAAACATATTCTTGTCCAGTGGATCCTCACCACCATCCCCTTGAGCCCCTGATGGCAACGATTGAGAAGCATTACCAGTTGATTTCCCACTTGAAAAATCTTGAGAAGTAACCTTGGTGGGTCATGAATCTTTAGATCTAGTGTGAGGACAAGACTACTCTGTTCTTTTTTTTGTCACCCACTCATGTGTTCTAGTCAAAACATCTGTAGTCTTTGCCTCAATAGTCTCTTTCTCTCTACCACTCTAGTTCATGGTAGGGATAGGCTGGTTTTCTATTAATTTAGTATACACTGGGTCTACCATGTCAAACCCATCTTCCACAATGCCCTACGAATTTAACTTCAAATCATAAAGGATTATATGTTTCACTAGAAACCTCATCCAACTTCTTTTCTTGAATTCATACTCATCAAAGCAATCAACCCAATAATCTTCAAGGCTAGGTTGGTGATAGAAATTAGGGCTTAATTTTAGATTATTCTTAATATAATATTTTGAATCGAAAGGAACTCGCTCCTCATATGAAAGCAGATTATACTTAGACAATTCCTTTTCGATATTTAGGGCATCAGACACTGATTGACAATTGTATGAACCAAAACCAAAAGGAAAACGAACTATTAATCTTTTCCTGCCTAGGCATAACCTATTCACTTCAGCCAATTGCCTACTTACTTTGATGATCACCCACTTATCCTTAGGGTACTTAGGAAATTTAATCGGAAATGCTACATATCCACCAACCTTGATATAAGAGAATCTCTAAAATTAGATAAAATGGCTGCCATAGAAGTTTACAAATTGCATTGCTTCGGGTGATAGCCGCATTGCTGGGCATCCCTGTAATTCTCTGACCATTCTCATAGTGAAGGTGTTAGTCACTCTCCTGAAATGCTAAAAGCTCTTTTAAAGCTGTAATTTATCAAAATAATCACAAATAGGCACTTTTCTGGAGGCAAATCACATGGTCTCAATCTAGGCCAAGGTCTAGTGCTGGAAATGGTGTATATCAAATATGCAGACATGTAGAAGAACCTGTTGAGAGTAAAGAATGACATTAACTCATGCAGGCGATCACTAATAATTTATGACCAATCTAGGAATTGTTCTCTGCTCAACATAATTTGGATGAAGAAATACATCCATCCCTCAAACCCACGAACATCTTCATTTCCCCTTACCTTGTGTAGGAGCACCACAATGTCGGCCACTTCTTCCATAAAGTGAGTCCTGTGTAGTTTCTGAGGAAATTAGGACTTACCCCTCTTAGGCTTGGCCAACCAATTATTTGCTATTTCATTCCTGTAAACCCCTTTCTTTGTAGAGAACTCAATTTGAGAATTCATCATGCTCATTGGCGAATACTCATCCTTATCTGGAATCCTCAGGCAAGACACGAAGGTGGACCTCTGGACTTTCAGAACTAGTCAATCATCTTTTGTCCTAACCTCTCATGTCTATGAATTATAATGCCTAATGAAATGAGTTCGGGGCATTTCATAGCTAAAGGAAATGTGACAACTTCAACTAACTCGCTATCTATCACTTGTTCAATGATGGGCGGTGGATTGGGTTTATTGAATTTACTTCGTAATTCATCCAAAATTACAAGCCCTGGACATATATCACCAATTTTTTTATCCCTCATAGGTTAACCTAGACACATATTCATAACCCGCATATTTAACCCTTGCCATGGATGAGAGTTTATAGCTCAAACAATAGATACCCTTCTAAAATGCAGACATAAATAATCCAGGAGAGCAAACTAAAATAGGTGAATATTGTAAATACCTCAATGGCGAATCTTGCGACTGAAATTTGCACCTCGTTCGACTCATCCTTGAAGAATTCGTCACAATGAGAATGTTTGTCCAACACTTTAAACCTTCTTAAAACTTTGCAAAAAAACATGGGAGTGGATGAGCATTTAACATCTTAAATTGCTCCATGACACGTGGTAGCTGTCACTTCACCGTTTTCAATATAATTGTCTTTCAAATTTGGAAATAAACATCTATAAGTGGCCAAGTGGGGGGTTTGACGAACTACACAAAAGTGCGCCCGAGTTCGACTAACATGTCAATATGTCGCCTAATCATCATACATGCAGTAAGGGAAAGTTCAACAAACAACACAACATTGTCTTGGTAAGGAACACAAAAAAGTGATATAAAATGAGCTCAAGCGTCTTGACAAGGGGTTTTAATGAACTATACAAAACACCGCTCGGGTTCAAAAGATTACACAAAATATCGCCTAAGTAGGACTTTGCCACTTATAAGCTGTTGGATGACTTTCAAGGCGCGGGGCAAAAATATAAGGTACAACAAGTTTCATGGATGGTAACATATTGGGGTTACAAGAGAGAATAGTGCAAATCTGGCACAATGGTTTCACCAATGTGGTCAGAATGGTACAACATCGGCATGGTGGGTCCTTCTTGAGACAGACATGGGACCCTGTGATCCTACTTGGTTTTGTGTGGATCAGTCTAGATTTTTTTGGAGTTGTAGTGGCATTGTTTGAGGACAAGCAATCTTTGGGAAGGGCAGATTGTAATGTCCCCATTTTAGCACTACACTTTCTAGTGACTATTAGCCTATTCATGGATGCCTGTAGGCTAGTCAGAGACAAAATTAGGGTTTCCAATTGCTTGGAGGTTTCTTTTGTGGATTCAGGGGTTTGCATGTTGGAGTTTTGCAGACTAGGTTCTGGATTCCTTCTAGGTTTTCAGAGAGCTTAAGGGTGGTATGACATGCATCTGCATTAGGTATCTTTTCCAGACATTATTTTTAGTAAGTTACGACGACTGCTCAGTTTGTGGTTAAAATGCAGTTAAAATCACTTACTATTTTTAGTAGTATGCTATTTATAATAAGTGTTATTTTTAATAGTGCTATTTCTGGCAGTGGTTCAGTAATTCAGTATAGTTGCTATATCTGGCATGACAGTTTAAGTAGATTGGTCTCCAACACTCTTGGTGCTCATTTTGGTAAATTCAATATTTTGGTTGAGTTTATATTTTAAGTGAAATATTTGTCTAAAGCATGGTAGATGACTTATTTGGAGAAATATTTAAGTTATATTGTAATGTATTTCACTTAAATACTTTGGATGCTCATCTTATATTTTATTTACATTTTAAATAGTTTTATCTCTCTCATGTTGGGATGACTTGGTAAAGAAGGAAAATGAAACTCAAATGCATTTCATTAAGGTGAATGTGAATCCCAGTTTCGGCACCCTAATTGGAGGGAAAAGGTTTCAAATTTGAGAAGAAGTTATAAATATAAGTGTTGGGCTTCATTTGGGACTATCCATTGAAAATATAACGAAGTGTTGCTAAAATTTCTTCATACCCTTGCTTCGAGGAATGCATACTTCCTTGCTCCCTTAGTTTCATGCTTGCAAGATAGCACCTAGCCGAGTTTGAGAATGTTCTTTACATTGAAAAGCAGATTGAGCATAATGAAGATGAAGTTCTATGATGTTTTTTGATTTTGGTGAATTTATTTCAATTTTTTCATGTTGCTAGTGGTGTTTGGTTGAAGCACATTTTCGATTATAGCTCCTTGTATATTTTTGCATGGTTCTAGGTATTGGCTTCATGGATGCAGTTGCCTTGGGCGCCCCTTTGCTCAAACTTTCATAATTTTTGGTGAAGTCTTTGATTTTCTAGTCAAGTCGCCCTTCTCAAGGGTTTATGCTAATTGTTGTTTGTGCCTTAGGATGCATGCTAAATTAATCATATCTATTTGGAGAGGTTTGTCACTTGGTACTTGGTCGCTCAACTCCTTTGAGTCATTTGCATTCAGTTTCACATCATTCTGAGGTGTTTTGATGAAGTTATGAGCATTTTGCTGATTCTAGAGCTTGCTGGTATGATTTTCTGATTGCTGCAATTTTATATCAAACTTGATATTTCAGTATTTTTTGCTATATTTCATATGCTGGATAGCTTGTACTTGTTTGTAGTTCATTTCCTAACATTTTGGAGATCATTGGTTATCTATATCTTACTGTAATTTGCAGATTGCTTCACTTTGTAAGGCTATTATCACTAGTATTGATTCAGTCATTTCATTTCTGCATTTTACCTTTTGTATTCCCACTTTTAGTGGAAGAGACTGGCCTCACCATCTTTATATTTCAGTTTCGCTCTTTACTTCATTCCCACCGTTTGGTGGAACAAACTGATCTTGCTATTTATTTACTTTCAACACTTTACTTTTCTGTGCCGCTCGTTGAAAAGCAGAAGGAGTTTGCTAGCTGCCCAAACATTTACTTTCGGTTCTTTGTATTACACTCCTGCTGAATAAGTGGTCGAGTTGCATTGCATATCTTGCTGATCGATTGAGCTATCTTCATATTGTAATTCCAGTATTTCACTTGGATTTCATCTAACGATCCCCTTTCCACTGTATGCTCTCACCTTTCCCTCGTTGGGATTTAGGTGATTAGAAAGTGAAGGGCTGCTTTTAGTTGGTTTACCATTTCTCTAACGTTAATGGGTGAAATCTTGTGTTCAAAATTGGAAAAAAATTATAAGGGGATATTACAACCCCCGTGCACTCCAACCTTAAGCTTTCAACGTGCATACTGAAACAACTCACAACACAAAGTGTTTTCCAACCTTCTCGAAAAACAATACTTATTACACTTTTCAACGCAGGTCTTACTCACATCAACATCTAATTCTCGAGAATGCACAAAATTCATTGAGAGATTAGCTTCTCTCGCAAGCCACCGAGCCGGAGAGTTTTATGGTCACTCACACCAACAATGTTGACAACCGGTTAAAGGTGGAAAAAATGACCTGATGACGCTGTTATCTCCTATCTGTTGCCATAACGTTTTCTCCCGTCTACTAATTTTGTCACTTTTATCCCCCATCTTAACAAGCCCCACAATATCATGTTATGTATGTTTCTATATATATGTTTTTATGTGTTTTGTATGTTAACATACTTATGGCATGCCATTTTTTTGAGAGATTAGCTGCGTCCTAAATAAATTAGTTCTTAATTCAATAATTAAAAAAATTAATAATAAAACTATTAATCCATGAGTAAATCGTGCGTGTAAGTACAAATTGTATGGAGACTAAACTGCTTATTGAAGAGATGGATTATTTAATTACGCCGAAGGCGTTCCCTCAATGAAGATGTCCAAGCCAATTTTTACTATCAACGGTCTCAAATTTGGGAGAAGGCAAGCACTACCATCTACTTCATCTTCACTGTTGGAGTCAGCCACTTTCTTTTTCGCCTTTTTTAATCTGTGAGTCATGTGCAGTACCTGTCAATAGTGGAGAAATATTTGTACACCGCTAGAGAAGAAAGGAGTTATCTTGCAGAGTAAATGGTATTAACTACTGCCTTCAATCTGACTTAAACTATGTACGATACCTTCACCGCCACACTCATTTGTATGCAATATTTCCTTCCTATGCTTTCTCATGGGATTTTCGTTGACACGTTGAAATCAGAAAAGTTGCTGAAGATAGTTCTTGATAGTTTCCGCTTGTTGAAGACAGTTCTTAATAGTTGCCGCTTATCTCATTAGTCAAAAAGGTATTCATTTATCTCTGCATTCGTTTTGTATCTGTTATTGTTGGCCTTCATGTGGTTTTCCAGTGCTGTTACTCGTGCATTCATCTCCTCCATTTGGGCTTCAGCGATATTTTTGGAAAGGTCAACACCAGCAAGGAATCAAATTTAAAATATTCAACCAAAAACCTTAGGAATCAAATTTAAAATGTAAGGATGCATTATAGTCTTTCACTCTTAAGTTCACTATGTTAGGAATATAGGTTATGTCCCTTTGATTAAGAAGGAAGTAGTTTCAAATATGGTATTGTAACCAATTCATTATTGGCTAACAAAACTATAAATGCAATTTCAAGCCATAATATTTCTATATTTTGGTTGGAAGATTTATGATCTTGTTTAGCTCTTATTGGATATGATAGTAGTTAGAGTGAATTGCATAGATTTCATTTATGCCATCATGTGTTATGTTTATTTTTATTGCAATAAACAGGGGTGTTTGTAAGAAACATAATATTTCCACAGTCCATATTCTTGAAATTAAGAATGCTTTTGGATGCAACTGTGTTAATTCTCAATCAACTTGAGGGGTAAGTTTTCTATTCAATGCCATTATCTGTTATATTTAAAGAATTCTTGAAAAAGAAATAAATGCATAACTTCTTCACATTTTACAATTTCTATCTTTTATTAAAATATTGATCTCCATCAAATCTTCGGCGTACCCATTGCACACGAAGGTGCGATTGCTAGTTTAATATTCACCTTGACACACATTAGGAAACGTTTTGTTGATATTTGCGACACACGGTGCGATTAATCTGAAATTCAGAGGAGGAAAAGAAGGCGGCCAAAGATTTAGAGAGAAACAAAAACAAGAGACAGAGATGGAGGGAGAGGAGAAGCGGGTGAGAAACATATGCATAGTGGCGCACGTGGATCACGGAAAGACGACTCTGGCTGATCATCTGATAGCTAGAGCAGCGAGAGGGCTGGTCTCTGAGCGGCAGGCAGGCAAGGTTCGGTTTATGGACTATCTGGATGACGAGCGGCAGCGCGCCATCACCATGAAGAGCTCCTCTGTGGCGCTGCGCTACGAAGGTCACACTATTAACCTCATAGACTCGCCCGGTCACATCGACTTCTGCGGAGAAGTCTCCACGGCGGCTCGCCTTAGCGACGGTGCCCTGGTAGTGGTCGACGTCGTCGAGGGCGTGCACGTTCAGACCCACGCTGTGCTCCGCCAGGTCTGGCTTGAACACCTCACGCCCTGCCTCCTCTTGAACAAGATCGACCGTCTCATCACCCATCTGAAGCTTTCTCCCATGGAGGCCTATGCCAAATTACAGGTACCGCTTCTTCTTTCCTCGCCTATTTAAACATCAATAACCACTACAAAAGATAGTCCACTTTAGTTATATTTTCAGAAAATCTAGCTTTTATTAAATTTTAGCTAGCCCCCAGGGCTCCATGTTACCATAGCTAACTACGATCACCAGCTATGACGAACATAGTCTTGTTATAACTATTGCAGAGCATTGTCCACGAGGTCAATAATATTATCAGTGCCTTTCGTTCCGAGAAGTATCTGTCTGATGTTGACTCCATGCTTGCGAGAACAGGCGGAGGCGAGTCTGATGACATTGACATTGATAGTCAAGAGGAAGACGCATTTCAACCTCAGAAGGGTAATGTTGCATTTATCTGTGCATTAGATGGATGGGGATTTTGTATAGCTCAGTTTGCCGATCTCTACGCTTCCAAGCTTGGTGCAAGCTCTATAGCTTTGAAGAAGGCCTTATGGGGACACCACTATTATATCCCAAAGACCAAGAAGATTGTGGGGAAAAAAGCTGCAGGCAACAAGGCAAAGCCTATGTTTGTGCAATTTATTTTGGAACCCTTGTGGCAAGTGTACGAGTCAATTCTTCAAGGCAATGAGGGTCAGGAAATGCTGCAGAGAGTAATCAAGTCTATGAACTTAAATATTCCTTCTTGGGATTTGCAGCATAAAGACCCAAAAGTTGTTCTTCAAGCGGTCATGACCAGATGGCTTTCACTTTCAGATACAGTTCTATCAATGGCAATAGATTGTTTGCCAGATCCTGTTTCAGCTCAGTCACAGCGTATTTCACGTTTGCTTCCCAAACAAGAAGTTTTACCTGGTGCCGATCATAATATGCTTGTAGAACTGGAACGTGTTAGAAGGGCTGTGGAGACTTGTGATTCTAGTAGCAGTGCACCCTCGATAGCTTTTGTTTCAAAAATGTTTACTATTCCTGTAAATATGCTTCCGCGTCAAGGCCCTGCTGGGGAATTGTTAGATAATTTGGTTGAAGAATTAGGACTTGGTGACATCGATGCAGGTCGTCAGGATTGCTTCCTTGCATTTGCCAGGGCATTTAGTGGTGTTATTTCTACTGGCCAGAGAATATTTGTGCTCTCTTCATTGTACGACCCCTTAAGAATGGAATCTCAGCAGAAACATGTGCAAGAAGCAAAGGTACAAGCCCTATATATGATGATGGGAAGAGGTTTAGAGCCTGTTGCCACTGCTTCTGCTGGCAACATAGTTGCAATCAGAGGCCTTGGACAACAAATTTTGAAAAGTGCTACGCTCACATCAACGTTATGCTGCTGGCCCTTTGCAAGTATGACCTACCAAGCTGGACCTATATTGAGAGTGGCTATAGAACCTTCGAAACCATCTGATATGGCAGCTCTTACCAAAGGATTGCAGCTTCTGAGCAAAGCAGATCCTTTTGTTGAAGTCAGTGTGTCTAGTAGAGGTGAGCACGTTCTTGCAGCTGCTGGAGAGGTGCATTTAGAGAGATGTATCAAGGATTTAAAAGATAGATTTGCTCGTGTTGGGCTGGAAGTCTCACCTCCAATTGTATCTTATCGAGAGACAGTAGAAGCAGATGTCACACATTCTATGGACAACTCTAAGAGTGGATCTGTATCTACTGATTTTGTTGAGAAGACCACTCCCAATGGCAGATGCATTGTTCGGGTGCAAGTAATGAAAATGCCTTCTACGCTAACCAAGGTACTGGATGATAGTGCAGACCTCTTCCAAACTATTTTAGATGGGAAGCCAGAACACAGAAAGACTGTTGGTGTAAGTTTGAAGGAAAAAATTCAGGGTGAGCAGAGTTTAGGGGAAGAAAGTGAAGTGATAGAAGATCCAGTTTTGATGCTAAGGAAAAGGATGATTGATGCTGCCGAGAGGGAGATGGACAATGGAAGTCAAGAACTGGAGAAAAAGAGGAGTGAGGAAGATAGAAAGCCATGGCTTAGTTTGCTCCAAAGGATATGGGCGATGGGGCCAAGGCACATTGGTCCAAATATTTTGCTATCCCCAAATTTG